>JABCMJ010001745.1:0-18377 GCA_014822125.1 Arbutus unedo
TGTCGTGCCCCACTTTTACCTCATAATGGCCTCACATTAGGTAAAAGCTTACTCAATGGAACCTAGCCTGAATTGCTAGACCAAACCAAAAAATATAGGTGCTATCACCGCTAGTTTGGACCCAACGTGTTAACGTGGCCTCGCATTACAACGTTGGAGTGGGCTTAGGATGTAAACATCACATTTAGGTTCCTAAACAGGGCTAAGTCATGTACTAAAAGGTCTCGGGTGGTTACGAAGTCAAAATGGGAGTTTTGGGGTCAGAAATAATTCAAGTGTAAAACTCAGCAGATTCGCTGCAATTTACATCAACTGAAATTAGCTTGAAAACCTAATCAATTGGGGTCCAAAGTTTACCACAATTTACGGCGTAGTAGTTTAGGATGTTGGGAATACATTAGATGAAGAGCACAAGGTTTGAAATGGCCTTTAAATGGGGTAAAATCTCAGTTGAGCAGAACTGGTAAAAAAACAGACGCAGTTTACGAAATTGTCAATTGAAGGAGTTCTAGACCTCCGATTGAGTTGATTCCAATTTCAAATGAAAGCTAACATCTTGGCCTATGTTCATACCAAATTTGAGGTTATTTTGAGGTCTGTAGTCTTCTAGGTAACGTTTCAAAGTTTGGACAAAAACTATCCAAAACAGAATCTGTCTGGTTTCTACTTTGCAGCAGCCATGGCTGCCTCTGTACCTTTGTGATTCACTCTTTTTTTTTTTTTTCCGTTATACACTTCTATATTACATATTTATATTACTATACAAACCAACAAAACAAGGGGAGCAAGGAAGTATACCCAAATTTGAGGTGCTTGTTCAATGGCCTCTCCTCCTTCTCCTCTCTCTCTCTCTCTCTCTCTCTCTCTCTCTAGTCTCACGCAGAATCTAAAGACAAAAGGCTAGGAGACGAACTTGGACATGTTTTTATAGAGATTCATGCGGAAAGCTTGGGGTGGAGCACATGTAGCTTGGTGTCAAGCTCTTAGAACAAATTAATGACTAGTACCCTTTAGAAAAATATCAATGTATATATATGTATATATATAGATATCTGATGGCTTTGGGTTTTTCAAGAAAAATTATAGGGTGCTCTTGGGCCCATGCTTAAACCTTACAACACTTCAAAAAAACAAGCCTCGCGCGTATACCGCTTGTTCCAATTTAGAGTTTTCAAACACGAATTAAAAATAAATATTGAGACCATTCCCAATTTCTAATTTAATTAAAATTAACATTGAGTACCTAAATTACGCAATATAATTAAATTCTCAATCGATGTTCAAACGAACCCTGAAATAATTATGCGCGTCTCCACTAAAGCGTTGAAATAATTCCAGATCGCCAATATGATTCTGATTTAATCTTTTCTTAAATTATTTATTGCCTATACTAATCTAATTAATTTCAATTTAACTGTCAAAATTACGATTTAATCTTTTAATGTCCTAATTTCGGGTCGGGGTCTTACAGATGATGATACCTTCCCGAATTTTATCACGGAAGTCACCATTATTGTCACATCTTTTCATGGTCTAGGAGCTTGAAAATGTGTTGTAAGGTTCTTAGGTCCCTGCCGGAGAGGTTTAGGTCTAAGATCAATGTCATTGAGGGGAGACCTGATGTGGATGATTTGACTTTTGAGGAGTTTTTTTTTTGAGGAGTTGGTTGGGAAACTAAAAACCTTTGAATTGAATCATTTGACATTTT
This sequence comes from Arbutus unedo, assembly GCA_014822125.1. Taxonomy (NCBI): domain Eukaryota; kingdom Viridiplantae; phylum Streptophyta; class Magnoliopsida; order Ericales; family Ericaceae; genus Arbutus; species Arbutus unedo. Next base: position 1,709 of record JABCMJ010001745.1, read on the forward strand.
GCTCATCTCAGAAAGCTATCCCTAAGCTAAATAAAGGCATTGCCTTTAAATCCGCTAAAGGAAAGTCTTTGGACACTTAAGAGGATGAGGAAGATATCGATGATGATGATCTTGTCCTTCTTTCTAGGAAGTATCACAGGTTCGTCGTAGTTAGCAAAGGTAAGCAAATTGCTAAGTCCTCCAAAACCCCCAATGGCTTTAAGAAACCTAAATTTAGAAATAATTACAAGAAGTCTTTTCATGGATAAATCCAAGAAGTCTTAAGGCATTCAATGCCATGAATATCATGGCTTTGGACATATTCAATCGGAATGTGCCAACACTCTAAAGAAAGTGAAAAAGGGTTACAAAGTCACTTGGGATGATGACAGTGAAGAGGAAGGAGTTGAGGAGAGTGGACAACAATCTCGTCATGTGATTGTCTTGATGGCTAATATTGACACTCCCGTTTCACCTAAGGCTGTGACACCTGAGAGTGTAGAGAGTGACAACGATAAAGATGATGGTGAAGGGCCTTCTAACATCCACGAGGAATTGACTCAATTAGCCAAGAAGTGCGTGTGTATTAAGAAGAAAAAAAGAGAGTTGATGAGTAGTCTTGAAAGAGTTAAGAGGGAACGAAATGTTCTTAGGAGCGATGTCGATGGTCTCAATCTAGAGCTTCTTGAAGCTAAGAGTCACAATGCTAAATTGACCAAGAAGTTTGCTACTATTGAGAAAGATCACCTTGATGAGATCAAGAGGATAAATGACCTAGAGAAAGACCTTTTTGAGGCTAGAGAGGCAATAAAAAGAAATGAATGTGGTGCCTCGAGGATAGCCGAAATGACTCGAACTTTTCGAGATAGGAGTGGGTTAGGATTCATTGGCCCACCATCTCTAGAGATTAAGATGGAATCCTAGGAAAATGGTGAGATATCTTTTGTGAAAGCTTTTGAGATCACTAGTAAGCCCAATACCTCTATAATGGAGGATTGGGTTGCTCCTACATTTGACTAGGTGGGCCTTCGGTGGACAGTTCTTTTTCTGTCTATGTCTACGATCCAGACATCAGCAAAATAGTAAGTCACGAGAGCCAACTAGACCGCAAACGAAGGGATCCGCAATGCAAAGACTGTACGATCTAGCAGAGAAGGGAGAAGTGAAGAGAACGATCCACTTAGTGTGGACATCGAGAGCACAAAAGACTTTTGTGGGAACTTGGAAGACGACAGAGAAAACCGTCCGGGAAGGAGACTTAGTCCACAAGTCATACTTCAACATCATCCATGACCAACTCATCTCCTCTTTATTCACTAGGAAGAGATAGTCTGTCAAGCCTTCTTAGGGATTCAACCCCTCCAAATTCAAGAAATATGATCCCAAGACCGACACGTAAACTCATTTGGTACACTTTTGCCAAATGATGTCTCTCTACAACACCGATGAGGCACTGATAAGCAAGCTATTTTTCTCTATCGAGCGCCTCAATCTCCTCTTTCAAAGAGCTTTCCATTGAATTTTTGGCTCATTTTGTGATGATCACTCTGCCAAATAAGGAGATCAATTCCCTGTTTGGACTTTGCATGTCTACAAATAAGACTCTCTACAAGTATGCCACCCGTTATTGGGAGATTTACAACAAAATCCATAAGTGCAATCTAGCCAATATCATCACGTCCTTCAAACTAGGTTCAAATCACAATAGTTAAATATTTGAGGATTTGATGTTGTCCAACCAGTGGAGTATGCCCCATCTGATGCCATTCTAGCTTTTAAGGATTTTGAAGAGTATGCGGAAGCCATGGCCTCATTCTTTGATTCAGACGTCAACTGCTTGAAGCGAAGGCTCTCCATCGCTCACCTTGACCTTAACTTGAGCCCCTTTAATCCTGAGAATGATTCTAGAACAGAGGTCAATGGTGGGACTAGCGAGGATGGAGATGATTCCTAGAGTTAGGGCTTTTATCCTTCTTAGGAACGTAAGCATGTAACTGTTCGTCTAAACTTTCAAACTTGCTTTTGGATATGAACTTGTTAAATTCTATTTTTCAGCTTTGCTGAATGGTAATAGATTTGTTGAGTGTCAGCTTTGGATTTCATGATATTTTGTCTCTGTATAGTTTCACTTCTCTTTCTTCCTTTGTGCCTAAGTGTTGTGTCCCCCTGTCCTTCTAGCCATTGGTTGGCATTTCCTAATTATATGGCCTGAGAGAACAATGTGCTTAGGCCTTGTTGTCTTGAGACTATTTGATGGATTTATATGGCCTGGCTTTATTTATCCTGCTTAAGTTCACTAGTAGACTATTTTAGGTGGTCCACCCAGCTGACCTGATTCGGAGACTATCGAGTCTATTTGACCGATCTGATTAGAAACGTGATGGGGAGTTCATCTGATCATCTTGATTAGGCTTTGAGACAATTTACTTAGTCTTATTTGGTCATCCTGATTTGGAGAGTGTTTAGTAATCTATCTGGTCATTGGCACAGAGATTGTGGGAATAGTTTATCCGACTTGCCAAGATCGAAGCTTGTTAGGTAATCTATTCAATTGGCTTGATTTGGCACAAGGACTGTGTATCGTCGATCCGGCTGACCAGAATTGGAGACCGTCATGTAATTTATTTGATCCACTTGATTTGGCATGGAGACTGCATATAGTCTATCCGACTGACAAGAATCGGAGACTGTTAAACAGTCTTATTTGATCGGTTTGGTATTGTTTTGCAGCGATAATTCTTATTGCAAAAGTCTCAGAGGAATTTGAGAATCCTTTTATTGATAGCACATGGTGCAAGCAGTACATTGCTTAACTAAAACAAATGTTTGTCATGAAGTATACAAGTTTTTCAAAGGAAATTTTGTTCATTACACATAGTGAAATACATTATTGTTAGTATTTGCTGAGGTGGTCTGTATTCCAGTTGTACTAAAGTGGTTGGCTTGTAGTGGTGGTCAGGCAGTAAACTCTTGGCCTGATGACTTCTTCTATTTGATAGGGCTCTTCCTAGTTTGGCCCAAGCTTCTCTTCCCTTGGATCTTAGGTGGCATGGATCACCTCCTTGAGCACCTTGTCTCCTACTAGAAATGCCCGTCATTACCTTTGCATCGCAGTACTTCTTCATTCATTGTTGTTAGGAAGCCATTTAAATAGCAACTTGCTCTCATTCTTCATTTATGAGGTATAAACTCAGTCGAAGGGCCTCTTCGTTCTGGTCGGTGTTATAGGAGTCGACTCAATGGCTAGTTAAGCCGACCTTCACTAGGATCACTGATTCGCTCCTAAAGGTCAGTTGAAAAGGAGTTTTGCTACTGAGAGTTCTCACTGTGGTGTGGTATGCCCCACAAGACACTGGGTAGTTGCTCCACCTAGAGGCCTTTGGATGCTTCCAATCTTGTCTTAATGATGCCAAGCAGAGTTCTCGTTGTTACATTGATAGGCCCATTGGCCAGTGTGTCCCTTGGTGTCACATATCTTACCTGCATGGCAAAGTGCCCAAAGAAGTTTTTAAACAAGTCATTGTCAAATTGCTTGCCATTGTCTATGATGACAGCATATGGAATCCCAAACCTGTAAAGTGTGGACTTTGATAAAATCCTGTGTCGATTCCTTGTTGATTCTAGCTAACGGTGTCACCTCCACCCGCTTGGTGAAGTACCTGATAACTAAGATGGTGAATTTGTTCTTTTTGATACCTAGTAAATGGTGTAATAGTGTCAATTTTCCGTTGGGCGAAGGGCCATGGGCTCTGGATGGGGGTTAGCTTTTTTGGTGATTGGAGAACCTTTGACAGTTGTCGCATAATCAATAGCATCATTCTTCATGGTCAAAATCAAATACCGTACTCGAATTGCTTTGTTGGCCAATGCTTTGCCTTCCATGTGATACCCACATATTCCCTCATAGATTTCTTGAACATGCATATTGGCCCTCATGTTCTGACACATAACTAAGGAATGGCATGGAATAGGCTCTCTTGTAAAGAATGACATTTCTTAGAGTCTACCTGCTAGACTTGTACCTTATCTTCCTTGCCTTTACCCAGTCAACTGACACTCCTCCATTCTTGAGCTATCGAATGATTGTTCTACCCAAGCCATGTATATCTAGATTGCATTGACTTCTTCTTGGACCTGGCTAGTTCTAAATATGGCTAGGTACTCAAATGGGGCATTCAGGCTGGGCTCTCCTTCGGGTACACTTGCCAACCGAGCAATTTGTGAAATCCGAGCAATTTGTGAAATTCGAACAATTTGTGCCAGCTCAAAGTTCTCCCTTGGCTAGTCTAGGAACTTCTCATATTTCTTCATTCTTTCCTTTTTGGCCTATACTTTCCCATTTTCTTGAGAGACCACCAATTGTGAATCGTTTGGCCTCCGTCTGTTGACATAACTCCAGGTCAGCAATGGTAGCCTCGTACTTTGCTTCATTGTTAGCGGCCTTGAACTTGAATCTGAGGGTTACTTCAGTATTTCCCCTATAGGGAGGTCAGAACTATCCCTTCTCCGCTTGCTCACCCAATGGCAAGCCCGTCTACATTTATAACCCATAACAAGTCTGGGTCAATAGTTATTGTCTCCTCCATTGTGTGCTTACAGATCAAAGTTTCTTGACCCACTTCAGATCTATCTTCTTTAGTCAGCTCTTCCTCTACCCTATGAAATTTTGGCTGTGAAATCGACCATAGCTTGCCCTTGGACTGCCTTCCATGGTTCGTAACGGATGTTAATCTCTCGGAGCTCAATTGACCATTTTACTAGTAGGTCAGACTTTTTTGGCTTCTGTAAAACTTGCTTCAAGGGATGATTGGTAGGAACAACGATCGTATGAGTCTCAGAGTAAAGTTTAAGTCTCAGAGCAGATGTGACCAACGTAAAGGCAAGTTGTTCAATTCGGGTAGTGGCATTTTGTTCCTTGCTAGGCTCTGGTGACATAATATATTGGCTCATGATCCTCCTTCTTCTCTGATCATAGCTGAGCTTACTGTTGAGCCAAAGGTTGCCAGGTACAAGCATTGTTCTTCATCGGGGATCGTCCGTAAGAGTAGTGGAGTGGAGGAGACGTATTCTTTTAATTTTTCAAGTGCTTCTTTGCACTCTGGGATCCACTCGAAAGCTTCCTTAGAGTTTTGAAGAAGGGAAGGCACTTATCTATGGCCTTCCTCATAATCAGTTAAGCGTAGTGACTCTCCTGGTCAGGCATTGAACCTCTTTCACTGTCCTCAGAGACAAGGAAGCCTCAAGAATTTCTCGGCTAACACACCAAATGCATATTTGGCCGGGATGAGCTTGATCGCATAACTCCTTAAAACTCCAAAGGTTTCCTCGAGGTTGGCTAAATGGTCGGAGGCTTTCTTACTTTTGGTCAACATGTAGTCGATGTAGGCCACCATGTTTCTTCTAATTTGCCTATCAAACATCTTGTTCACGAGGAGCTGGTATGTGGCTCTTGCATTTTCCAGGCCAAAAGGCATTACCTTGTAGTAGAAGAGCCCCTTCTCGATGATGAACAAGGTCTTCTTTTGATCGGAGGGATTCATTAGGATCTAATTATAACCCGAAAAGGCATCCATGAAGTTGAGAAGCTCGTGGTATGATGTAGAGTCTATTGGCAGTTCTATCCTTAGGAGAGAACAGTTGTCTTTGGGGCAAGATTTGTCGAGATCTTTGAAGTCTACACACATTCAACACTTGTCATTTGACTTCTAGACCAAGACCACATTGGCCAGACATTCCGGATATTGGACTTCCTGGATGAAGTTGGCCTTCTTGCTTCTTTACCATTGTTTCCACGGCATCACTTCGATCCTTCACGAAAATTCTTGACTTCTGTTTGATTTGGTAGAAGTGAAGATCTACAGTGAGGTGGTGTGTCATTATCCAAGGGTGGACCCCGGTCATGTCCTTGTGAGACCATGCGAACACGTCTGAATTCCCCTAAGGAGATGATTTGTTTAATCCTCTCTCCCTTCTTCTAGTGGCATAGTTTTGAGAGCACCAGCTGGTTCTCCCATTTTCTGGCTATTTGTCCCTAACATCCAAGGCATTGATTACCAGGGCCTCCCTCAATGGCTTCTCCTTGAGAATGGCGATATAAAACTTTTAAGCCATCACTTGATCTCCTCAATGCACGCCCTTACCGTTGTTGGTAGGGAATTTATCATGAGGTGATAGGTGGAGATGATCACATTCATGTTGTTTAGTGATGTCCGCTACAATATGAAGTTATACGCAAAGAGGCAGTCCATGACTAGGAATTTCACCATCTTTATTGTCTACATGAAGGAAGAGCCTAGGGTGACCGGAAATTCACTTGAGCCAAGCAATTCCACTCACTTTTCTAAAAATTCGACCAGTGGTGATCGAATTAGCTATAGTTGGTCTAAGTAGATGTCCAGTTTGGTTGAAAGTTCTAGAAAATATTAATTTATATATTTTTAAATATTTCAAAAAGTAAATAGGAAAAAAACAATGAGAAAATAGGATTAAAAAAATACTTAGACAAAACATCATGCTAATTCATCCAAAAAATAGACTATTTTGATCATATATTTGCATCAGACTTCCACTCATGTCTGTTGAGCTGCAGTTGTCGATTAACACTCTGCTCGTCCCGTAGTTTTCCAATCGCCGTTATTACCAAGGGGTCATCGTGTGGTTGTTGTATCCCCTTTGCGTCTTCTTCTGAGATGTTGACTGATTGTTTCTCCACTTTTCTTCTTTTCATGGTTGACTTACCACAATTATCTTTGCTTCACCCTCTACCCTGAGCCTCTCGAGTGCCCTTTCCTAAAGGAGTTGGTCTCTTCCCTTCCCCCACAATTATCTTTGCTGAATTGCTATAAACCGGGCTATTTTTCTCTCTAGGCCACTCTTCAATCTGCGTTTTCAAATCGAAAAAATCTATCGTGTCATGGCCATGGTATGTGTGGAACTGACAATACTTGCTCTCATCCCTTTTCTTTGGATTTGACCTCAGCATTTTTAGTCAGCGTACCTCTAGGTCGTATGCTATGTGTATTAAGACTTGCTCCACTAAGGCGATGAGTAGAGTAAACCTCTCAAATTGATTGTGAATTCTCCTCTGCTCATCTCATCCCCCTTGTTAGGGCTCCCTCCTTTCCTTCTGTTGTTTGAGTAGTTCTTGCTCAAACCTCTTCCTATTCACTTCCTTCGCTCAGTCCCTAAGGGCCTTCATCGCATACTCAACATTCATGTGCAGGTCCTGTCCAATCAAGATGAACATCAACCGATCGAGCTATTGTGCACTTAGTGGCTGGGTGGTCGTTTGCCTAGATAGATTGTCAATGAGTAATCAGACAAAGAGTAGTTAGTAAAAGTAGTCGAGCATCAAATGACCCATTGTGGAGTCGAGCATATATCCCAAGCACCCCTATATATCCCTAAAAGTCTTCGGCTAACAGAAAAAAAATTTCATTCCAACCATAACTATGACCTCAGGGAAAAACCAATTTACCATTTTTCTCCTCTAGCTTTCTCATTCCTTGATATATAGAATATTCTTCATAAAATAAAACAGAAGTGTCAAAAATGTGGTGTTGGAAGCCTTCTATCTTATGAGAACCGACCTGTATGTTATGGGGCCACCACATTGTTAGGAGGTGAAGACCCCCCACTGAAATACCCGTCCGTGTTGAGTTAGTGCCTTGAATTCAAAAGCGGATTATTTTTGGGCAGTGCCTCGAACTACCAATAGTATGCTGGTACTATCGATAGTAAGTGTTCTGACTTTTTGGGTAGTGACTGGAACTACCGATAGTAGGCTAGTACTATCGATAGTAAGTTTATGCGCGAGAATCTTAATTGCAGATTTGTAAGATTTGTTTTCCTAATCAAATTAGGACACTATTTTTTCCTATTATTTAGGGATTTGTTATATATATATATATATATGTGTGTGTGTGTGTGTGTATATATATATATATATATATATATATATGTCTGTATGTATGTATGTATGTATGTATGTATGTGTATATATATATGTATGTATGTGTGTATATATACATATATATGTATATATATCCTTTGGGAGATTTCCTAAGGGATTAAGATATTATGCTTTGAGAGAAGCTTTCAAAGAAAGAGAGAGAGGGCAAAACAAAACACATCTTAGAGAGATTGTGAGAAGATTTGCACTCCCGATTCGATTCATAGTAGATTGGTATGGTTCCCATGATTTTACCTTGCGTTAAGGTTTTCCACATATATCTTGTGTTCTGTTTTTTTTTTCGTTTCTATTTTTATTACGCATGTGCGATTGTTTTGTTCTTCGTTTGGTGATTCATTATTCTCAAAATCCATAAGGGGCGTTATGGGATTGAATGTTGCTTGTTTGATTTCCTAACAACTGGTATCAGAGCCGCGGTTGTGGTAAGTTTTGTTCAACAGGTTAAAGTTTAATCTTGTTTGGGAAATCTACGGTTTCAGTGGAAGCTATGGATTCTGAAGAAGGTAAATAGATGATCGAAAAGTTTGATGGGTCAGACTTTGTGTATTGGAAGACATAGATAGAGGACTATCTGTATCAGAAGGATCTTTATCGGCCGTTGCTGGATAAAGAAAAAAGGACGAAGAAGACAGAAGAATCCGATGAAGATTGGGATGTTCCTGACAGAAAGACGTTAGGTGTTATTCGTTTGTCCCTATCAAATGCAGTCACCCACAACATATTGAAGGAGAAAACGACAGAGAATCCAATGGAAGTATTAAAGAAGATGTACGAGCAACTGTTTGCCGTGAATAAGATACATCTTATGAAAAAGCTTTTCAAACTATCTATGGTAGAAGGAGTTTTCTTTATGTCACATCTCAGTGTGTTCAATACAATTGTTGATCAACCTACCTTTGTCGATATCATGTTTGATAATGAGGTTTAAGTTTTGTTGATTCTATCTCAGTTGCCAGAGAGCTGACAGGGTACGGTTACTACAGTCAGTAATTCGGTTGGGAAAGAAAAGTTGAAAGTGAGTGAGGTTGTGAGTTTGATTTTGACCGAGGAGGTCAGAAGGCATTCGATCGAAAGTTCAGGTTCAGGTTCAGGCACAATGGGTTCGGCCCTAAGTTTTGAGTAACAGATGGGTAGAAATCAAAATAAGGGTGGTTAGAATCAGAATAGAAACAGGTCAAAATTGAAGGACAATAAGGGCAACCAGGGTAAATCTCAGGTTCGGCCCATTAAATGTGAATGTTGAAATTATGGCCAAACAGGCCACATGTCACAAGCTTGCAAAGCATCGAAGAAAGATAAAGGTGAGCAGGAGACTCACGTGTTGCACGATGCAGTTATTCTTGCTATGAATAGCGATGCCGAGTCATGAGTGATTGATTTAGGTGCCTCATTCTACGCCACTACTAACAGGGAGGTTCTTCAAAACTATGCAGCAGAGGACTTTGGGAAAGTATACTTGGGCGACGACGAGTCATGTAGTATTGTGGGAAAGGGTGATGTTCAGATTAAAACACACGGATCTAGATGGTGTTTAAAAGATGAAGAGGAAAGTCTCCAGCGGGTTGGACAACTTGTAGCAGCAGGTTATACTTCTACATTTACAGGGGACACGTAGAAAGTCTCCAGCGGTACCATGGTGGTAGCTAAAAGGTAAGAAAGTTGGTACACTTTATTGACTTCACATGGTAGCGACACACTTGCAGTTGCAGATGGCGAGAAGGGTTCAGATTTGTGGCACAATAGACTAGGGCATATGAGCGAGAAGAGAATGAAGGTTTTGCAGTCACAAGAAAAGCTATCAGGTTTATAGTCAATGGATATTGACATCTGTGAGGATTGTATATTCGAAAAACAAAAATGGGTAAGTTTTCAAAAAGGCAGCATGCCTCCTAGGGCTCAAAAGCTAGAATTTGTCCATACAGATGTTTAGGGTCTAGCTACAATGCCTTCTCATGGCGGTTCGTATTACTATGTTACCTTTATCGATGATCACTTCAGGAAGGTATAGGTATACTTCATGAAGCACAAGTCAGAGGTGTTCGAATTCTTCAAGAAGTGGAAAACCATGGTTAAGAGTGAAATAGATCTGAAGGTGAAAAGGTTGAGGTCCGACAATGGCGGAGAGTATGAGTTGGGGGAGTTCAAAAAAGCTTGCGCTCTAAATGAGATTTGTTTAGAGAAGACACCTCCAGGGACTCCGCAGCTCAATAGAATCGCAGAAAGGATGGACCGAACTTTGACAAAGCGTGTTAGGACCATGTAGTTACACACAGGGTTGTCTAAACAGTTTTGGACAAAAGCAGTCGGCACAACAGCATACTTGATCGATCATGGGCCATTAGTTTCGTTGGACATTGGCATACTAGAGGAGGCATGAAGTGGTAAAGAGGTAAATTTATCACATTTACATACTTTCGGTTGTGTTTTCTATGTGCATATTAATGATCATTGAAAGGATAAGCTTGAGACCGACTCACAGAAGTGCACATTTATTGGATATGGCAGAGATGAGTTTGGTTATCGTTTTTGGGATGACAAGAAAAGAAAGATAATTAGAAGCACAAACATTGTATTTAATGAAAATGTGATGTACAAAGATAGAAACAACAAACTGAGCAGTGGAAGTATCACTTCGGATGGAGACATGTCCGAGTACTTTGAGTTGGAGGATCTTTCAGTTGATAGTGTGGGGTTGAGTAGAGTTCTAGTCAAACAGAGGAAAGAGTTTCAGAGGGGACAATCTCAAATGGGGCAGCACTAGAGACAAAATCTAGTTCAACGGTCAGATAGTCGAGGAGGTCAACCAGAGTACCCAAGCTAAATTCGAAATATATTTATTCACTTGATCACTTGCTTTTGACAAATAGAAGAGAACCAGAGTGATATGATGAGGTTTTGCAGGTCTTGAGTCAGCTAAGTAGAAGGATGCGATGTAGGAAGAGATTAATTATTTTTATTCCAACGGTACTTGGCAGTTAGTTCACCTTCCCGCAAGAAAGAAAGCCTTGTATGCAAGAAAGTGACGGCATGAAAAGGTACAAGACAAGATTGGTTGTTAAGGTCTTCCGACAGAAAGAAGGAATTGATTATACAGAGATATTTTCACCAGTTGTGAATATTGCCACTATCCAAGTGGTGTTGAGTATGGTTGCTGCTGAGAATTTTCAGCTTGAGCAGTTGGATGTCAAAACTGCTTTTCTTCATGGGGACTTGGATAAAGAAATCCCCTTGAAGTAGTCTGTTGGCTTCAATGTGAAAGGTAAGAAAAAGATGTTGTGCAAACTCAAAAAGAGAATGTATGGTTTGAACAGGCTCCCAAACAGTGGAATAAAATGTATGCGATGGTTAGCACGAGACTAAATATTGCTCATGCAGTAGGAGTTGTGAGCAAGTTTGCTAGCAATCTGGGGAAGCAACAATAGAAGGTAGTAAAGTGGATCATGTGATATTTGAAGGGTTCCATTAATTTGCCTCTTTGTTTTGGGAGAGAAAAATTGACAGTGCAAGGATATGTGGATGCAGACTTTGCCGGTGATTAGGATACATTGCGAAGCACCATAGCTATGTCTATACAATTGGTTCAATATCGGTGTGTTGGGTTTCACGTCTGTAAAAATTAGTGACATTATCCATGACAGAAGCTAAATATGTGGCCGTGACTGAGGCTGCAAAAGAGATGATTTGGTTGAAGGGCTTCTTGGAGGAATTCGGTTTGAAGCAGGAGAACAATGTTATTTTCAGTGATATCCAGAGTGTCATTCACCTTGCTAAGAATCCAGTTTTCCATATCAGGACGAAACACATTGATTTAATGTATCACTTCATTCGTTCGCTTTTGGAGGATGAGAATTTGTTACTGGAGAAGATTTTGAGAAGCAAAAATTTGACAGATATGTTGACCAAGACGATTACAGTTGAGAAACTGAAGTTGTGTTCAACTTTAGTTGGCCTTTATGCTTGAAAAGATGACAGGTCTAGAATTACACCAAGAGGGGTTGGATGACTATGTCCACAATTTATTGAGATTCGGATTTGCAGTTGGATTGCTTGTTGAACCCGAGGAGATCTTCAAGTGGGAGATTGTTAGGAGGTGAAGGCCCGCCACTGGAATGCCCGTCCATGTTGAGCTAGTGCCTTGAATTCAAAAGAGAATTATTTTTGGGCAATGCCTGGAACTACCAATAGTAGGCTGGTACCATCGATAGTAAGTGTTCTGACTTTTTGGACAGTGACTGGAACTACCTATAGTAGGCTAATACTTTTTAGGCAGTGATTGAAACTACCAATAATAAGCTGGTACTATCAATAGTAAGTGTGATTGAAACTACCAATAATAGGCTGGTACTATCGAATAGTAATTGTTTTTACTTTTTGGACAGTGATTGAAACTACCAATAATAGGCTGGTACTATCGATAGTAAGTGTATGTGCGAGAATCTTAATTGTAGATTTGCAAAAATTATTTTCCTAATCAAATTAGGACACTATATTTTCTTGTTGTTTAGAGATTTGTTATATATATATTTTTAGGAGGTTTTCTAAAGAATTATGCTTTTCAAAGAAGCTTTCAAAGAGAGAGAGAGAGAGAGAGAGAGAGAGGGGTAAAAGAAAATACATCTTAGAGAGATTGTGAAAAGATTTATACTCTCTGATTCGATTCATAATAGATTAGTACGACTCCCGTAATTTTTTCTCCCGTTGAAATTTTCTACGTATATCTTGTGTTTTGTTTCTTTTTCCATTTCTATTTTTACTACGCACGTGTAATTGTTTTGTTTTTCGTTTGATGATTCATTGTTCTCAAGATCCATAAGAGTGTGGTGAGATTAAATGTTATTAGTTCAATTTCCTATCACACACTTCCATTGCGCCACTCCAATTTGTTAATAAGGAACCGCAACTAATATAATGAGACTTATTGTCATCATAAATACAGATCATGCACAAACCAATTATCTAAATTTGCAAATATCTTTTTTAATAATCGAGGTATTCGGTCAATTTTAAAATTATCATAACCTAATGCCAATTAGTCTTCGAAAACCAATCCCACCATCCACTTGCGGATGCCCCATTAAAGTCGGAATATTTTGTCCTGTATTGAAAAATTTGCAAATATACGAATTGCTATGTCAAGATTTGTAACAATTCGGCCACCTAAGTCCATAGCTTAAGGCCCTATGAAAAAACAAATAATGCTAGTTTTCTTGTCAAAAGAATACACAATTCTACGACGAGACAATAAAAAAGACATCTGATTTTCTGAAAAAGGTAAAACCTTGAGCTGCTTTCTGTTGTATAACCTGAGTTGGATTAATGTCGGCTTATTTGCTATACTGTAAAATTGCAAAGCATTTTGAATAGCACAATATTCATGCAGAAACTTTTTTTAAATCCTCTTTTACTGTTAGGGTTAAAAAATGAGAAACTACACTCCTATATACTACTATACCCATTCAAAGACAAAAATTCTTTCCAAAATGAGAATCTACGAATATTTACACTTTCCTCTCAGTTTCATTTCGTCAGACAAATTCAGGATACAATTAACTGGGGTTGATCAACCTCCGAACGAACAGTACAACATATTATACATTCCAAAAAATGAGAAAATGTGGTGGTTTTCTAAAGAAACTAAAGTTTTGCCAAATGAAAAAGTCAGGAAAATAATGATATCGAACAATCTGGAGTTCTGGCATCCTGCTTTACAAAGGAACTTGAACTCAAATCAATACTGAATTATAATGAAGTTTCAATCTGGGTAGTGTGCATTGAATAAAGAATGAAAAATCTATTCCCCCTATTTACATGCTTCAAATACTAGCCTCCTATGATTGCAAAAATCAAAACTGGATGTATATATTGAGGCTTTCCATGAATATGAGCATATTTACACCGCGAGAGGCTTGTCATCGGTATCAAACCTCAGTTCTATGTTAGCTAGACTCGTGCACCCAAAAAGTATCAGGATCTGGACTGAATAGAGAGAAATCCGGAACTTCGAGATTCGCTATGTGCCAATCAGCAAAACGAGCTTGTATCAATTTGAATAGCAGCAATATGGTGGGTAGAAGCCACCACCTGTCATCCTCCCTGTTTTTACAAGAATTCATAACTTTAGAAAAACATGAAGGGGGGAAATGGGCTGACCTCTAAGCTGCATGGTCTCCACGCCGACTAAAACCCAAAATCTAATACAAGTACAAAGCCTCAGTGCGTAGTCGTGTTTATTGAGAATTTCTAGAAGTCCTGTTCAAGGAACAGCAGGTTGCAAAAGGAACCCTCATTGTTAGGTTGTTTCTGCAGGCTTCCAGGGTCATACCCTCTCGAACATTATACTTCCCCCTCCGTCCCCCAGTGTTGGTCCTCATGAAAAGTCTCCTCACTGAAAATTGTGACTTTTCACGTGGACACATAATTGATGTCCTAAGATACAACTAATGTACTCAAAATCAAAATGGAAAGAATATTTTTTAGTCTTTTAACTTTTTTCAGCTGAGTGGGAAGAAGTTATTCACTTTGTTACCCTTTGACACCAGCTGTATATATTTCTTTTAATGAATTTTTGAGAATTTACACTCCTTTTCTTCCACTTTTCGATGAGGTTTTATATTTTGGTACATCCTATAACAGAAAGGACTAACGAGTGGTGAAAAATGACTTCCACAAGAAATAGTTTCATTATTTAGCATGGGTGTAAATAGAAGGGGAAGAGCAAATTAGGGAATTTGTAATTTTCATTCTTCGGTAATGCGTGATGTTATTGTTAGAATACAGTGAGCAGTAGTTAAGTCTTCGTTTTATGTTTTGTTATTCTATATATCTCTGTCATGTGCATTAGGGCTAGTGAACTTCAAAACCCTAAATACCAACCCTAAGCCTAGAATCCACCACTACGATGTTCATTGTGGACTCCGACTGACTCAGGAAGCCCACTTATGGAAGGACAGTGGATGGGTAACATAAGCCTGACCTATCTTTCGCCGTTGCTATCATCGATGGCACTCTCGTCGTCTTCTTCATCTTCATTGGGTCAGTCAATTGTGTTCGTGGATCTCTATTGACAGCCTTCAGTCGTTTTTTCTTTTTTTTGCGGATGTCGAATGTCAAACTTCAAATCGATCGTCAACCTTCACATGTCCTTGATCTCTTCGCTCTTTGATCGACCAATAGTTTGATCCACAAGTAGTTTGTGAATCTCTATTCGCAGTGTTGGATTTCTGGTTTAAGCCGGGGTTTGGATGCATTGTTAATGAATATTCCTTTTCATTTATAGGTATTTTCGTATGGTTGCTCAGTGTGGTATCTGCTGCCAGTCTGGTATGGTAATTAGGTGTTTGTTAGTTCGTTGTTGGTTGGTCGTTCTTAAAGCTTCTTACCTAGATTTGTTTGCATGGTAAAAATTATGCCCTATGGGATAAGGCTGTTGAAGTGCATTTATAAGTAGTATAGTTTCCTGACTGATCCTCCTATGGAATCTGATTCAAAATATGTTGATTGGAGGGCTATTGGTTTTCAAATTATTATTCAGTCGTGAAATAGTATAAAGCCTCAGATTAGTGGCACTTTGATATTTTTACCAACTGTCAAACTTGTATGACATCAGACGCGTATAAGTTGTATTCGGGTGTCGACAATTTGCGCAAGACATATGATCTTCATCAAACTTATTTTTTCTCTTGCACTGGATAAGTTATCTTTAGAGGATTACTATGCGAAGTTTCGCAATATTTGTGAGGAGCTCAATATTTGTAAGCCCATTTTTTTTATATTTAGAATATGTAGTACGAGCGTGAGTTTATGCATGTGGCAGGGTTCTTATCTAGCTTGCCCTCATCTTACTATCCCATTCGCTCTCAATTGCTGAGGGCTCAAGATTTACTCTCTCAGTGAGGTCTTCACTCGGATCTGTCAGTCGTCTATTTCTGATACTAGCTTCACTATCTCGGCTCCCTCTAACTATTTTGCTTTGGCTTCTACTGCATCTAGTTGATTTGGTTTCTCTTCAAGCCATGGTCTGAGTCTAAATTTGGTGGTCCTAGTTATAGTAGTCATGACTCTGGTTAAGTGGTAGTAGCTCAAATCGTGGTGGTCACCAGTTAGAAAGAAGTGAAGAAGTGGTTGTGGCTGGGATCTTGGATCTAGATTGTGCACCAATTGTGGAGGGACAAGTCATACAGTGGAGTATTGTTATGATCTTCATAGTTTTCCTCAAGCTCACCAGGCTACTACTTCAGAAGGATACTGGGCCGACTACTATATCTACGGAGGAGTATCAATGCCTTGTGTTGATTCAGACTACCTCTGTGTAGTTGTCCTCCACTGCTACGCGTGTTCAGATAGGACCCTTTATTGCTTGCATTGTATCTTTTCTTTCTTCTACTCGGGTTATTGCTTCTCATACATCTAATCACATGGCTAGTACATCAAATGTTCTATCTTGTCGTCAGTCTATTACTAAACCGTCTCGAGTTACCTTAGTAGAAGGTTCTAACGCTGACACTATTGTTTTGGGTTTTGTTTCTGTCACTTCTTTCTTTATTTTGGATTTTGTATTGTGTGCTCCTCATTTTACATTTAATCTTATGTCTATTGCAAAACTTACCAAGTTCTTGAACCGCTCCATCACATTTTTCCCTCGTGGTTGTGAGTTTCAAGATCTCAGGATGGGGAGAAAGATTGGTGACGGTGATGAACGTGGTGACCTATACTACTTTG
>JABCMJ010001749.1:0-21082 GCA_014822125.1 Arbutus unedo
CGTCGCATATCAAGTCAAGAAATAATTCAGCCCCGTTCGACAATTCATTATTCGCGAGGGGGGCCGAGGAAATTTCCGGGCGCGACAGTAGATTGTGCTATTTTCGCTTGGGGGAGTTTATTTCAAGTTCATCCACTATTGGAGCTAGGGCTTGCTTTTGAAGCTCAAATCCTTCGATTCAACACTCTAGGTAGGGATCTCTTACCTCTCTTATGCGTGTATGACTTGTCTTTGGTGATCTGTGAGCTTGGGTGTTGGTTTAGAACTTGAAAAATGAAAGTTTGAGAAAATCTGTAGAAAACGCGCATTTTCGAACAGTGCATTCTATTATCGGTAATAGTGTCTCTATTACCGGTAATATAGTGTAAAATTTTTGGGCATTTTCAGACAGTGCATTCTATTACCGGTAATAGCGTCTGTATTACCGGTAATTCAGTGTTTCTTTTTGGGCAGTGTTCTGTATTACCGGTAATAACGTCAGTATTACTGGTAATAGCGTATGTATCAGTATTTCTTTTTGGGCACTATTCTGTATTACTGGTAATAGCATCTGTATTACTGGTAATGGTGTCTGTATTACTGGTAATTCTGTACTTCATTCTTATTGAAATCATTATTGCAAATTTGAGTTTTTGAACTTCTAAGATTGATGTTTGCACCTATCCTTGAGCATATTTCTAGGATTCCTACTGCATGATAACAACGCAATATGTTACAAATCTAAGATGATGGTTACGAGACATGTGCATTACTTGAGAGTTTAGATTGATGAAATGAAATTGTTAGGTGACACGCAACACGTGTGGGTGTTATGTGACACATGAAATGCGTGAGACACTTGAAAGATACGATGTGTGAACTAAACTCCTTGATAGGAATGCTAGGGAAATGGTACTAGACTCCTTTGGGAATGCTAGGAAGACATTGAACTAGACTCCTTGCCGGGAATACTAGGAGTGATTGTACTAGACTCCTACGAGAATGCTAGGAAGGCATTGAACTAAACTCCCTACCGGGAATACTAGGAGTGATTGTACTAGACTCCTACAGGAATGCTAGTAAGGCATTGAACTAGACTCCCCAACAGGAATGCTAGGAGTGATGAACTAGTCTCTTATGGAATTACTAGGTATGAAAATGAAAATGCACGAGAACATGATTGATTGGATTAATAACCTATGAGACGTGACCAATGGCTCATTACAAACTTGTTGATGCTATTGATGTTATTATATGACATGATTCATCTTTGGCCTTTAACTTGAATTGGTTCACAATCTCGCTACTGTTGGATATTATGTCCACTTATCGTACCATGCATTTCATATTCACGTTAGATTGGTATAGATTTCTCTATTAGGCTTGCTAGCTCAGCTCTTCTATTTTCTTTTCAGGTATAACTCTAGACGTTTAGTATCATTTGGGATGGGTGCTTAGACTGTTGCACAATTTTTTTGAAGAGTCTCACACATGGAGTTATTTGTCATCTTTTATTTAACCGTTTTTTTTAAAGATGTATTGTAACTCTATCTTATTTTGGTGACATACTGAACGTAATGTTTTGAAAACTTTTATTTCATATGAACGGTCATTGGGATGTGGTGACCTACTACGTACTTATGATCAAAGTAGAACACTTATCTCCTTATGCATGGATATTTTTGGGAGGATTTCATCGAGCCCTTGGCAAAAATTCTTTAATACCTATTTATTTATTTGATTAGTTCTGTTTTAAAATTTGAGGGCATAACATTAGGGGTGAATTGGATTAATAAACATTTTTAGGATTTTATGCAATTAATAGTAACCTAAAGTCACATATGAATTTAATCAAATGTGGGATCGTTTGTACAGTTTATAATAAATTAGGGGTAAGACCATAATTAAACATAGTTTGGGTCAATGTGAATTTAATATTTATTTGGGGTATGACCAGATTTGAGTAACGTATACAAATGAAACTAATCATGGTTAATCGTGTCATTCAAACATAGGATATGAATTTGCAAGTCATAGGTTTCAATCTAAGTATTTGAAAGAATTATATTCGTGCGATGGATGAAATGTCGGGTACAAGGCTTGAGGTATCTCTAAGTCAAAAATATGATTTTGTACCATAGACCTAAAACATTGTTAAATTAGTAGATATGATTTCTAAACATCAATTTAAGAAAGTACGGAAAGTTCCGAGATCCGAGATAGCTAAAACGACAATTGGCAAATCTGTCATAAACTTTCAGTTTAGAAATGCATGTAGTTAAGGTATCAAATCCACTCCAAATGTTGTAACATTTTACAGGGATGTCGTTCAATATGTTAGAAACACTTTTGTTAAATGGTGCAAGGTTTGAAGGTGACTCTAAGTTAGTGAAAATTGAATGCTTACAGAACTCGTCAAAATCGGACACTAGTTACTAAAACGTAAAATTCTTCTAGAGGTCCGATTGAGTTGGTTCAAATTGCAGATACAAGATAAAACATTAATGTATCATTCTACCAATGTTAAAGTCATTCTGAGTCTCGTAGTATTCATACAGTCATTCTGAAGTTTGGACAGAAAATATGTCTCACACAAAAACCCATCTAGCTGGCTGGAAATCCAACTTTGAAAAAATTCCGGCAACTTTGTAAATGGTAATTTCTCCTCTGGAGATGCATCATTAAACATCTTATTATACCAAAACCACTCAAAATGATTCAAGGATATGGGGCTTAGTCTTCGTTTGAAGTTTGGCGGAGGTTCGAATGGGTTTCGATCGCCGGCTCGGTTTAGCAGAGTTTTGGCTCAGTTTCTTCTTCCCCCTTCTTCCACTCTTCTTCTTCTCTTCTCCTTACTTGTAGCTCTTATGGAATTTGGTGTGTGTTTAGTGAAGGGAGAGTTTTCCTTTTATAGCCAAAGAAAGGGGACAAGATGGACGTGTGTTAGGGTTTTTCGGGGATCCAACGGTGGAGCTTGGGGTAGGGTGGCCATGGCAGGGGCTAGGGGTGGCTTATAGGAGTGAAGGCAAGTTGATGGGAGAGGGTGACGAGGGGGGAAGATACGAGAGAGAGAGAGAGAGAGAGAGAGAGAGAAAATCCAAGAGCAAGCGGAGAGAGATAGGTGATTGCATATATATATGTATATCATGTGTGTGTGTGTGAATATATATATATATATATAGTATGTACATATTTAATAGTAAAATTGTATTACTATTTATATAATAGCGAAATAAGGCAGTATATATAGTATATAAACATAATATATAATTACATTATATATTATGTATAAATGAAAATAATATCTATGTGCATGCATATGCGACGAAAATTTATACGCGGACAAAAATAATAAAAATTCGCTTGAACCATTTATATTGCGTTAAAATTTTACGGGTCATTATAAGCAAATTGTCCAATATGTTCGAAAACACCACAGATTATGCATGGCTCGAGCGTACGCCAAAAACAACATGCACACCATTGAAATAAAAATGATTTACGCAATATTTTAATGTAAATCAACAGGAAATTCTACCTTATTTGATAAAAATGCAAAATATACTATTGTGATTGAACACTCCTCAAATGCTCCGTATACTCAGTTGATCTCGGGCTCTATGCAAAGCTCTCAATGCCCTCTACAACTTCCTAGTTGATCACCTCGCGTGAATCTTTCGTGTAGGCACCCATTCTCCTCCCTCAAGCAATCTAGGTTTAGAAATCTCTAGAAAAAGCTATAGACTTTTAATAAAAAACTATTTTTAGGGTTTCTAATGCTTTTATAATTAAAATTAGGTTAATTACATTATCCCCCTCGAACAATGTCGTCCCCCTGACACTCCAATTAATTACGTATGAGCCACGATAAGATATTAACCACAACATCATGAAGTTCTAAAATAGAACAAAAGTAATAAAAATAGCACATCAAATCTCAGGTCCTCATAACTTTCCCTCAGAAAATTTGTCCTCAAAAATTTTGTTTTGGATACTTAGAACGAAACTCTGACTCTCGTTCCTATGTAACTTCCTCAACAGTATGATTATGCCATAATACCTTGGCCAATAAAATAGTTTTACCATGCAAAACCTGCTCTCTGGTATCTAAGATTCTCATTGGTTTTTCCTCATATGTTATATCATCCTTAACTTTCAACTCGGTCCAATCCAACACGTGATGCATCGGGTTAATACTTACATAACATAGAAACGTGAAACACATCACTAACCCTCGACAGCCTTGGTGGCAAGGCAAGTCAATATGCCACCTCCCCCACTCTTTCAAGAATTTCAAATGGCCCCACATACCTTGGTGATAGCTTCCTACTTTGACCGAACCGCATCAACCCCTTCTTTGGTGTGACTCTCAAGAAGACATGATCGCCCACCTCGAAAAACAGTGGTCACCTCCTGCGGTCGGTATAACTCTTCTGACGACTTTGAGCGGTCAGCAACCGTTGTCGTATTTGATTAACTTTATTGGTAGTCTTCTGAAATAAGTCGGGTCCTAACACTGTACCTTCACCCACTTCAGCCTTACATACTGGTGATCTACACAGCCTGCCATAAAGTGCCTTATAAGGTGTCATCCCAATGCTAGTTTGGAAACTATTATTGTAGACAAACTCTGCTAATGCCAAATGATCTTTCCATGAGCCTTGAAAATCTAGAACACAAACCCTCAACATGTCCTCAAGAATCTAAATGGTACGTCCTAATTTTCCGTCCGTTTGTGGGTTGAATGCAATTCTAATACACAAATTCGCCCCAAGAGCCTCCTAAAAACTAGACCAAAATTGAGAAGTAAATATGGGATAGATAATGGCACTCCATCTAATCAAACAATCTCCCGAATGTAAAGTCTATTAAGTGTCTCTACAGCATGTGTCACACGGATAGGAAGAAAATGGACGGTCTTGGTCAGTCAATTAACAATCACCCATACTCCATCATGCCCTGTTGGTGACCTTTGAAGCCTAGTCACAAAATCCATAGTTACAAGTTTCCACTTCCACTGGTAAAGGCTGCAACAACCCAATTGATCTCTGATGTTCAACCTTGACCTACTGACACACTAGACAATTTGATACGAATAGCGCAACGTCATCCATTTCCACCAATACTGTCTTCGCATATCTTGTTAGATCTTCGTACTGCCAAGGGGTACAATGAGACTAGAATGATGAGACTCTTGGAGTACACTCTCGCAGCACAACTCAAGTACATATGTACACCCTGGCAGCAAATCTTAGCCCCTTATCAGCATGAAGAATCCAGCCATCAACCTACTCCCCTAAAGCCAAACGATCTCTCACTGACATGGTCTCTGAATCACTCTTTTGCTCTTCTATAACTCTCATTAGCAATGAAGGTTAAACCACTACACTGAACAAAACAACCATATCATTATCAACATTGAACTGAAACTCTATTCCACAATTACCCCAGTCATATTCCATTCCTAAATAGCTACATCAACTAGACTATGAACCAAGTTTCTACTCAAAGTATCAACGACCGCTTTTGCCTTACCTGGATGGTACTGCAATTCCCTTAGAATTTTCACAGTAAATCGAATACCCTTGTCCTTGCTCAGGAATCACCAAGATTGGAGTGGATGTCAATGTCTTTTCCAACTCCAGGAACGAATTTTCACAAGCTTTATCTCATACAAATTTGATTCATTTCCTAGTAAGTCGAGTCATCAGAACTGCCAACAATGTAAAATCCTCAACAAAGCGCCAATAGTAACCAGTTAAGCCCAAAAAGTTTTGAATTTCAATGACACTCTTGGGTCGCTCCTAAGTCAACACTGCATCTATTTTTGACTGGTCCTCTACCACTCCTTCACTCAACACTTCATGCCTTAGAAATTTCCTTTTGAAAAGTCAAAAGTCGCATTTAGAGTATTTAGCGTAGAGGGAATTTTTCCTCAAAACTTGTACTACAATTCCCAAGTGTTTCTCATGCTCTTCCTCTATTGGTGAGTAAACCAGTATGTCACCCACGAACACTACAACAAACTATTCTAAGAATTCATTAAAGATCCTGTTCATTAATCCCATGAAAGCGGTGGGTGCGTTGGTCAAACCAAACGGCATTACAACAAAATCATAATGACCTATCGTGCCGGAAATATTGTATTGGCTATGTCTTCCTCCATGACGCTTAGTTAGCGGTAACCCAACCTCAAATCAATTTTTTAAAATACCTAGGAACCCCTGAGCTGATCAAACAAGTTGTCAATCCTCGACATCGGATATTTATTCTTCACTGTCACACTATTCGATCGTCAATAATAAATACACAACCTCAAGATCCCACTCTTCTTCTAAGCAAATAGGGCTAGTGCGCCCCATGGTGAAGTGTTAGATCAAATGAAACCTTTGTCTGTCAACTCTTGAAGTTGTACCTCCAAAACCCTTCAATTATGTTGGAGCAAATCGATAAGGTGCTACAAAAACTTGAGTTGTCTTGGGCACATGATCAATAGAAAACACCACATCCCATTGGGATGTAAACCAACAATATCTTCCGGAAAGACATCTGAAAGTCACGAACCACTATAGGTAACTCTCCTCGATTCTAATCTCCCTCATCATCCCATGTTACAGCAAATAAATGACCAATAGTCTCCCGACCCCATAACCTAGGAATTCTCGATTGAACATCTCCTTTTTTTCTCCAAAGCTGAAAACTGTCACCCTCCAGAATATTAATAGTCACCCTCCTCCGATAACAATCGATTGTGGCTCTACAGAAGGTCAACCAGTCCATACTAGTAATAACGTCAAAACTACTCATGTTTGTCAAGATAAGGTAAAAGGATAAGCTATGATCAGCAACCTCCATCTCACATGACCGACATACATGACTTAGAATTATATTGCCCCTAATAGGCATCTCAACAAATAGAACAGAACAACATACTGACCTCAACACCCAAGGTAGTAACAAGACTAGAAGAAATAAACGAATGTGAAGCATCGGTATCGAATAAAACACTAGTCCATGTGTGAAACAAATTCATGTACCTCGAA
Organism: Arbutus unedo; assembly: GCA_014822125.1. Classification (NCBI taxonomy): domain Eukaryota; kingdom Viridiplantae; phylum Streptophyta; class Magnoliopsida; order Ericales; family Ericaceae; genus Arbutus; species Arbutus unedo. Next base: position 7,023 of record JABCMJ010001749.1, read on the forward strand.
CAACTTCTGTTCCCATCTCCGATGAAACAATGGTATAAGCATGCGTCCCCTATTCACTAGGCTTTGTTGTACTAACTGCACTGACAGAGCTGATCGAGCTGCCCCTGCCTGCTGAGCTGGTGCATAGTTTTGTTGAACCGACCACGATGGCATAGGATGATTCTGAACTGAGCTCCCTGTAACACCACCTGCCTACATTAATGGACAATGACACCGCATATGACCCTCCTTGTTTCATTTATAACAAATAGTTGATCCTCTAGCAACACTCACAATCTAAGACGACTGTGCTCCTGTTTTGACAGTCTGCCCTTCTATGACCCGACTGACCAAAACCATAACAAATCACCTCTCCTCGAGGACCTCCTCCCCTTCCTGTGAACACCACGGAGGGAGCAAATACAATCAACCCCTTATAACCATGGAATTGAGAACTAGCCTCCCTCGATCGTTTCTTATTCAGCCCCATAGATTCAGAATTTGCAACATTCACAACACTGAAACCCCATGCTACCAAATCTGCCTCTACTATTATAGGCCTATCTACAAGATCCCCATACTATAGAATTTTTAGCGGTATTACTTTCTCCCTAATTGTTAGCTAAGACCCCTGTCAAACCACTTGCAATTCAAATCCTCATCTCCTGTTGTTTCAATTGCAAAACGAGAAAAGGACATGAACTTGTTCTGGTATTCGACTACTGTCATGTTGCTCTGATTCATATCATAAAACTCCTATTGAAATGAGTCATTCATTACCTCTGAAAATAGCGATCAAGGAAGAGACCATTGAAAGCTTCCCATGTCAACTCCACTATATCATATGTAGTTTTCACCATCTTCCACCATAGATCTGCCTTTCCCGTAAACTGATAAGTAGCCAAAGAAATCCGCAGCTCATCCCCCACTACCTGTAACGTGTCCATAGTCTTCTCCGCTTGTTCGACCCAACTATCGGCCACAAACGAGTCAGCCCCACTGGTGAATTTGGGAAGGTTCATACGGCAAAACTCCCACATGGCTACCATTGCTCGAATTTTATTCCTAGGTAAGCCAACTGCTATATGGCCTCAACCATAGCCCTCACGACATCCTCTCCAGTAGCAAGATCTGGTACCCTTGCAGCAGCACCCCTACACCAACCTTGAACTCTCAAAGGTGGCATCGTATAGTAGAAAAGGTCAAAACTCATCAGCAAAACATGACAATCAACATATATACACAGATAAGCATGTAAACACATAAGCATATACAAACACATACTTAGAAGTACCTAAGAGAAAATTAGACCGATATCCCAGTTAATTTTCCTGGACCTCCAATCAGAAGACACGGTGATCAAGTGCCTCTTTTAATCAGATTTCACATGTAGTTGCATGGAATGTCCAAAGACAAGTTATGACATTCTAAGGCCTAACTCCACAAAATCATGCAGATCTCTAGACCTCTAGGACCCTATCAACGGCTCTAGGTATTCGAACCATGCTCTGATACCAAGTTGACACACCCCAAACTTCTAAGGTATGAAATAAGTAATGGAACAATAAAAATAAAAGATAAAATAACTATATCTCCAGTAAACTAAAATAACTTTCGAGTCAACTAATCAATTATCAAATAAACAATCAAACCATCTCACCTAAATTGAACAAGGATAAATCAAAACAAGCCCACAATGCCCTCTAGAATAAAATATCTCCAATATGCTCGAAAACACCATAGATCAGGCATGACTTGAGCATATGCCAAAAACAACATACATACCATGGTCGATCTACACAATATGTCAATGTAAATCAACATGAAATCCTATCTTATTTGATAAAAACACATAATATTATTGTGATTGAAAACTCCTCGAATACTCCGTGTACTCGGTTGATCTCAAACTTTATACGAAGCTCGCAACACCTTCTACAACGTCCTAGTTGATCACCTCGCGTGAATCTTCCGTCTTGACACCCGTTCTCCTCCCTCAAGCAATCTAAGGTTTAGAGGTCTCTAGAAAAAGTCTTAAATTTTTAACAAAAACTGATTTTAGAGTTTTCTAATCCTTTTATAATTAAAAATAGGTTAATTACATTAACCCAGCCCCTCGAACTATGTCATCCTCCACATCGGACCGACACTCCAATTAATTATGTATGAGCCACAATAAGACATTAATCACAACATCATCAAGTTCTAGAATAGACCAAAAGTAATAAAAATAACACGTTGAACCTCGGGTCCCCACGCACTGTCCAGACAAACAAGTTCTTTTGCTTCCTTTAAAAAACACGTCAGACAATTCTTCCAAAGAAACACCTTCAACCATTCTCTTATTTTTATTGCCCAACTCTCTAATAGCCCAGGATAACAAGATCATAGAAACAATAGAAGAGATCCCAAACCTGATAGAGGAGTCAGATTAAACTAGCCCTCTCTTCTTTTGGCTCAGAAACTTCATGGCTCTCTTGTCGTCCATAGCTTCCATATTGGCAATCTTTCTAATCACCTCCTCCTCCTCTTCATTAGCCGTAATTCCCAACTTCTTGCACAGATCCCAAGTCAAATGGGCTTCCTTTAGGAATAATCTACTCCTATTGTTAATGTCTATTGAGGAAATAGATAAGGATGTTGCATTAGCTGCTGATCTACTGGTGGTTTGCTTGTGATTCCTTTTTTTAGACTTGTATCCTTTCCTCGGATGTTGATCAGAATGCCCATGACCTCCTCCATTGGTCTACTCTTCCTTTTGGACCTTTTCTTTAAAAATCTCTTGGAGATGGGTTGGTAGTCTAGGGATAGATTTGGCACATCTGAGGGCCCAGATCTACCAGCCTAGCAAATGGTCCAACGCCATAAATCTTATAGTCACTAACAAAATCTTGGGCAATGGGATGTTGATCTGCCATTTCTAGAGCCCCGTTGTCTCCATTGTCATTAATTTTGATGGACTTTAGTGAGGGTGTATCACCTATATGGGCTGAAATGTGAATAGTTTCTCCCACACAAAAAAGAGAAAAGGCATAATCCCCTTCCAATCTCGTGCTCTCAACCTACTTCAAAGTTACTTTGGTGTTATCTTCCTAGTTCTTGACTTTCTCCTTTTGAACTAAGGCCCCCTCTTCTGCTCCTATTGCATCTACCACATATCTCTACTATGATTGCCTCATGGCCAGAAGCTTTGCAACTACGCCCCTCAATGGAAATCCCTTAGATCATCATCTGCCCTTCAAGAACTCTCACTGTGAAATAATTGTCATTGCATTCCAAATTATTAACCTGATCAATATAGTCCATATATACAAGAAGTTTGAATTTGGATCTTGGCGACTGAAAAGTCCATGGCTTTTATCGTCTCTTCTTGAATGGACAATACTTCTCCCCCAAAGACTTCCAGTACAAGAGAAAGTGTTGGAGTTCCAAAATTGATTGGGGACACCATAACAACTAATCCAAACTAGGCATTTCAAAGGAAGATGGAATTGAGGATTCTTTCATGCTAAAAAATTTCTCGGCCCCCCGCGCGGAAAAGAATTGCTGAATGGCGTGGAATGATTTCTTGACTTGAAATGCAATGGAGTGTGAAATAATTTAACAAATGAGACTTATTTGAAAATCACAGTCGCCACTTGACAAGGAGTTTGGGTGTGTCAAGTCACCCTCTAAAACTATTTCTATAAAAGATGTCTTTAGAAAAATAATTTATATTTTGACTAAAAAATAGGATTTTGTTTTATAAAATGACTCCATTTAGAAATCTGATCTCGAAAATAGAGATGTGTCTAGAAATTTACTATTATGAGTTAGGAAGGTGTTAGGCATCTAACATCACCCTTTCGGTACTTTATTGTTTTCTATAAATTTCCTCTTGTTATCCTTGGCCAAAGTACATAAACATCAAGCAATTGAATGCACAATAAAGTATGAAAATGAGTGTGTGAGGGCGTGACCTCAACTTATGTGATTATGCTCTTGGTGACAAAATGTTGAACCGAGCATTTGTCAAACTTCGACCGAAACATGATATCAAAATTGACATTTGCACGTCGCATTTCAATTTTCGAGATACCAGGTACCTTAAATCCCAATGTAAAAATTTTCAAGCTCACCAATAGCCCGATTTTACTTTGTTGATGAATTACCATATTAACCTTTCTTAAAACTGCAATATGTTGTTCCCAACCTAAAGCAAGTCAGCTATTATTATATTTTCATTCATTTTCTACTGACTACCTAAATCACCATCGTTTCAAAAATTTCAAGATTAAATTGGTGTAAAGTGTCAACGTCATTGCGATAATCTTTTGAGAAAGCACAACACCCAAACCAATAGAAATTGACGATTTACACGACATACATTTATTTGAGATTATTGAGACTAAAGATCCAGAGATATGGATAGCATAATGACTATTCATATTTCCAAGTTTTTAGGAAAGACACGTGTTTGCTTAGATTTATTTGTTCGTGATCCTTCATCCCGTCAGGTACTCAGTTCACCGATGGTCCAAATCTCAAAATAGGGTCCGTTAGATTTTTATTTCAAAACACCAACTACGTTGATCACCTGCGCTCACAGAATTTTGAGATTATCGAGATTTTAGCCAGGTGATATGGACAGCATGTCGGTGAGAGCGAACGACCACTATTCATTTTACTTAGCAATGAAGTAATGTATGTTTATCATTGATTTTATGAGAAAAGAAAAGGAAACATAGTAGTAACTATTATGGAAAAATGAGAAAGAGGACAAAAGTGGAAAAGATAACGGAAAACGGAAAACGGAAAACGGAAAACGGAAAACGGAAAAAGTTAGGAGTTAACTCCGGTAGGTGCCAACATAATCAAGCGATGTGTTGGGAATGTAAATATTGCTTCTAAGAAAATTCGTATAACAAGGACTAAAAGATGTGCCTGAAAGAGCGGGTAGAGCAATTAGAACCAAGCAACGTGCCAATTCCATTCGAGAGTCCTCGGCATAAAAACCTTGCTTAAGTCAAAATCACGAAAGATACGCCGCCTTAAGCCAACTTCAACTTTCTAATTTTAACCTCAGAAAGACAACATCCTGTATTCTAGAAGCACGGATTAGAAATAGTGTAGAAATTCTAAAAATGCAAACTAGAGATGTGGATGACGGCTTTTCCAAATATAAAGCAGTTATTGCAGTGCTACCTTGTATTGATAGTCGAATCAGCTAATTACATGAAAATAAGAGAGACATGCGAACGACTAACCTAAACCATAACTCGACATAACATGGGGGTTTAAACCTTGTTATCATAAGCTATGCTGGTGTATTAACGCTTTCAGACCTTTCTAAATCTGAAAATAGTTGGGCGAAGCTTCCTCTTATTTTTGGATCAAAATTCTAACTAAAAGCCTAACTCTAACTTTGTTCCAGTCCCAAGCGTTTTGAGATTGCAGAGTCTAGAACGGTCGAAGGGAAAAGCAGGCTGATGGTTGGAGCTTTTCTTTGAAGATGATTGAAATTTGGAGTTTTTCCCTCGAAGGTTAAAGCCTCTAGAAAAACAATGGGATTGAAGTCTTTGGAAAAACAATGGGACTTTTGGTTTCTTTGAGAACAAGAGGGATAGGATAAATCTTAGGGCCCACACAATTCTAAAAATCCCGACCCCTTAAAATAAATCTCAAATTCATTTATATAGGCAAAAAGGTGCATGAGAGGGAGAGAGAGAGATGTTAGAGGACAGAGGAGAGAGGAAAGAGAAAGTTAGCAGCCCACGCACCCCGGCGTGCCGACACGCCCCCATGTGCATGTGCCATTACAACTGCACATGGCCCACGCATCAAACGGTACAAGTGCGTGGTTGACATTCACACATCATTGCTTCTGGCCTCACACGCTTACTGATGTCATGCTGATATAGGCATGTCCTATATAATTATGAAAATGTCACTGCTCTTTTAAAATGCCTTGATGCGCTATATTTTGATCTCGAAATTCCAAACAAACTCAGGTTGACCCAAATAATGCCAGTGGACTTGTATCATCGATATGATAAACTTGAGTGTAATCTTTCATTTATGGACACGTCAACTTGCAAATTGAGCTCCTAGACAATCACCAATACACTACTGCCATCCTTAAAAATTCCACTTCTTGAGTTGTCAATTTTAGATTTCATCCTGGATATAGCCAATGAACTTGTATCACTACGCTGATCCATAATATGTGCCTTTCAATGCCTGGATATGCCGTCTCATAATTTATGCTACCTAGACCCTGTTTCGAGCAATCAAAAAATGACCCAGAACCCCAAACAAACTCATATCAGACCCAGAATACAACCAATGGGTTGTATCACTGTGTTGATCAATAATATATGCCTCTCATTCTGTACATGTCATCTTATAAATTAAGCTCCCGGGACCTCATTTTGAGCAACCGAAAAATGCTAACGTCGCCCTATTTCATTTCAGTTACTATCAACGGACTTGCATCATCATACTACTCAATAGTATGAGATTTTCATGATTTGATGAGATTGTCTCATGAATAGTGCTATCGGGACCTATTCTCTGGAAGGGCAAAATCATCCTTTTCACAGGTTGACTTATCGAACTACTTCAGATTCATTCTTCAGGCATTCAATTGACCCCTAAGGTATTTCAATGGCATAGTATTGAGATCCTTCATGAAAATTATGTCAGTGAAGTCGTCTCAGATTGATTTAGATAAAATTATGTCAGTGAAGTCGTCTCAGATTGATTTAGATACTCCCTCGTATTCCATTTGAGTTAGAAGGGCAAAACCATCTTCTTACATTCAAACCTTCTTCGAGCCTACTAGCATGACCTTTAAATAAATTTTGGATCACGTCAATATCTATCTACACACTATAGAGGCATCTCGAGTTGATTGCATTGACATTCAAACCTCATTCCTTTGCTAAATTCTTTGAGATTGCTCAAGTATTATCCAAATCATGTTCACCGGTCTGCTTAGTGATTGAAAATTATTCTCCACTTGGAAAATTTTCTTCTTTTCTCACCTCCACCATGTGATCCCTGCGCGATTCGCTACGGGTTTCCTTGCAAATAGCAATTCCCATTATCCACCCAGTCTGGTTACCATCCTCAATCATTTTTCCTTACTGGGTCATTTCACCAAAGGATTTTACGGTTAAAGTGCAGAGCATGTCATAGTAGAGCCTTTGCAAGTTTGGATGAATAGATGCACATATTCTGAGTCGGCCAGTAGGGGTACAATTTGTGTGGCCAGATGTTTCGAACAGAGTGCATATGTTTGGAAAGACTCTTCAGGTTCTTGTTTCATGCTTATCAAGAATAGCCAATCTACGACCAGGTTAGGGTTGTGTCTGTATTGTTTCACAAATTCTTGTGGCAACTTTGCCCATGTTCTCAACTAATAAACATCACACCTAGCAAGCCATTGCGCTGTTAGTCCTGCGAGGCTTTGCTAAAATAGTTGTGCCATCAGCTTCCCTAGATTTGGATACCCACACGATGCCCTAGCATAAAGGTGTAGGTGGGCCATGGGATCATTGATCCCGCCAAACTTTATGAAGCATGGCATTTTGAACTTGTCTGACAGTTACAAGTCTGGAAAGACACAAAGGTCCGAGAGGCTAGTGGACACATATGAACTTGCCTCTTGCATAGCTTTGATAGCGTTGTCTAGATTTTGAACCTTCTAGACAAATGTGGGGTCTTCCCTCTTTGATGGATGTGGGTTCATCGGTTGACTTCTAATGTTGTCCTGGGCATTTGGCATAATTGGTTGGACTAGATTTATGAGAGGTGGCTGCTACAATCTTACCGAGACATCAGTAACTAGTTGGACAAGAATTATCCCTAACTGATGTGCTGCCGAGGGAGGATTTTGCATTGCTGATGCCCCTACCCCAGTGCCAAAGGGCAAAGGCAATGATGCAATTTGTGGCAACTAGCGTTGCACCAAAAGTGCTTGGACCATCGTTTGGAGGCTCTCCATTTTCTCTTAGAAGACCGTTGTATTCTTCCTGAGAGATTATGTTGGGTTTAATGCAGAGAGACTAATAGTTTGTTTCTTCTGTCATGACTTTATAGACTAAAAGGCATGTTGTCTTCAAGTGAGATTCATGCTTCCTGCTTGTGCCTTGTGCAGTAGGGAAATGTGCTAGTAGATACTTTTGAAATGGATTGGTCCGAAACGTACAGTCAAAAGGATGACAAGTGTTTGCACAAGGATCCTACTGCTCATACGGATTTTCCATATCCTTCGAAGTTTATCCAGAGGTTTGGCATAATTTCGACATATGGTTTTTGAAAACTATGAGAATGTCTAGTCAGCATGAGAATGGTCCTCCACTTTGACTGTATGTTTTACATACTAGCTTTGAACTTTTCAAGTTCTTCACATGGACATGTGAGGACGTTGAATCTTTTTGAAAATATTTTTGCCTTTTCTTTTGAAAATTCTTTTCTTTAAGCAGGATAACAACAAGGATTCTCTCCATTTTGTGAATATCCCTATCAGGGTTTTGGCGTTACTCTTTTTTAGGGGAACTACGTGCAGTATGATGGCTTGGTTTGTGCTAATGCAAACTAGCATGGTTTTCACAGTTTCTAAATCTTCAAACCTCCAGCCCTGTAAAGGGTACCATCTTTGGTTGGTGATTTGATTGGAGTATTCTTTTCGATGAAAACCATCTTTGGCTACACAAAAATCACCATTGACAGTCAACATTTACTTCGAACCTCCTCCTACTCATGTGGGTAATTTTAAAAAGTGGAATGGAGGTTGAGAAGAGAGTTGAGGTGTGTTGTGCTGAATGCAATATATACTAAAAATATTTTTGATATTTTACAAATATTTTGAGAGAATTCTTTCAGAGCAATGCAATGACTTACAAAACAATTATTAGTAGAAGAATAGTATGCATGACAATTACCTTTTTTTTTTTGGCAAAGTGCACACCTGAAAAACAACCACAACGATAATGTTAGTAGCAAGTCAAGGATAATTTAATGAAAATTAATTTGAAAAAATTTGAAAAGCCAAAATCCACTTATAAGCGTGAAAAAAAAGTTTGCAATGACAACCTAAGCCAAAATCTTTAGCTTGCGTTATACCATAAGTTTACCCAACGGGGTAGGTTAATAATTTTCCACAAAGAAGAGTTACAACTTACAAAGTCTTTTATTAATCTTTAATTCTCCATCAGAGTTGCCAGCTGTCACACTTAAAAATTTCTCGATCTCCTCACAAAAAAGAATTGTTGAATGTGGCAAAATGATTCGTTGACTCGAAGTGCGACAGAGTATGAAAATGATTTAATAGCTAGGACTTGTTTGAAAATCAGAGCCGCCACTTGACATGGAGTCCAAGTGTGTCAATTCACCCTCTAAAGCCATTTTTGAAGAAGATGTTTTTAGAAAAATATTTTGATTGTGACTTAGAAATACGATTTTGTTTCGTAAAATGACTCCTTTCAAAAATCTGGTCTCGAAAACAAAGATGGCTCCAGAGATTTATTGTTACAAGTTGGGAAGGTATTATGCAATAACTCGTCCTTTTGGTGCTTAATTTTTCCACATGAATTTCCTCTTATTATCCTTGGACAAACTAAAAATACATTGAGTGATTGAATGCGCGATGGCATAAAATATGAAAATAGGTGTGAGGGCAAGGCCTCGCACTTACGCGATTCTGCTCTTAGTGACAAAATGTTAAACCGAGCATTTGTCAAATTTTGACCGAAATATGATATGTAAAATGGCATTTGCACATCATGTTTCTATTCCTGAGATGTCAGGTACCTTAAATTCCAGTGTAGGAACTTTCAAGTTTAACAATAGCCCGATTCTACCTTTTTGAAAAATTACCATATCGATCTTGAAAATGCAATATGTCATCCTGGTCTGAACCAAGTAAGCCATTATTACATTTTCATTCATTTTTCACTGACCACCTAAATCACTGGCATTTCAAAAATTTCAAGATTAATTTGGTGCAAATTGTCAACGTCGTCCCGACAATCTTTCAAGAAAGCACGATAGACAAATCGACGAAAATTGACAATTTGCACGATATACTTTCATTTGAAATTATTGAGAGCAAAGATCGGGAGATATGGAGAGCATAACGGCTATTCATATTTTTTTATTTTTACGCGGGACACGTGTTTGCTCAAATTCATTTGTTTGTGATCTTTCATCCCGTCAGCTACTCGGTTGACCGATGGTCTAAATCTCATAATAGGGTAAATGTCACTTTGATCACGATAATCTGTCTCAAAAATATAACGTGCACCGCCCATTAAATTTTCTTTTCAAAACACCAACTACATTGATCACATGTGTTCACAAAATTCTGAGATTATCGGGATTTTAGCCAGGTGATATGGATAGTGTGTTAGTGTGATTCAATTGTTGCTATTCATATTACTGAGCCATGAAATAACATATTTTTATTATTAATTTTACGAGAAAAGAAAATGGAAGATAGTAGTAACTGTTACGGGAAAATGGGAAAGGGATTACAAATAGAAAATGTTATGGAAAATGGAAAAAAGAAAAGTTAGGAGTTAACTCCGGTAGGTACTGACATAATCAAGCGATATGCCAAGAATATAAACATTGCTTCAGAAGAAATTTGTATAACGAGGACTAAAGGATGTGCATGGCAGAGCAGGTAAAGCAATTAGAATCGTGCAACATGGCAGTTTCATCCTAGAGTCCTTGGCATAAAAATCTCACTTAAGTCAAAATTATGAAAGATTTGCGGCCTTATGCCAAGTTCGACTTTTGCAATTTTGACCTCAAAATGACGACACCATGACATTCTAGAAGCGCAGACTAGAAATTTTTAAAAATAGACTAGAAGTTCTAGAAATGCAGACTAGAGATGCGGACGACGGTTTTCCCTAATATGAAATCTACATTGAAAAGAAAATGAAAAAGGAAGCATAAATTAGGAAAAGAGTGCGGAAATTAAATAAAACAATTGTTGTAGCGCTACCTTGTATTGATATTCGAATCAGCTGATTAGATGAAAATAAGAGAGACACACGAGTGGCTAAACAAAACCATAACCCAGTACAACACAATAGTATGATTTTAAAAATACTTATTTTCACAATAATAATATGATTTTCAAAATGTTTACTTTTTGCTACAGGAAACTTCGCCGTCGCAAAAAGCCTTCCCTGTTGCGACGATATAGTTGACCGATGCAAAAAGGGACTATTTTTTGCATTGGTAGCCTATGCCGTCGCAAAAGCAAAGACGTTTTGCTACGGCGACATATCCTGCCTCAAAAAGTACTCACTTTTTTGCGATGGCCGAATATGCCGTCGCAAAAAAGACTCACTTTTTGAGACAGCAAACATATCCGACGCAAAAAGTATAAATGTTTGCGACAGGAACCTGTCGTCGCAAAAAGTATTCGGCTGTCGCAAAAACAGGAACATATTCGGCTGTCGCAAAAAAATTGACTCAAAAAGCCTTTTTCCTAGTAGTGCTAGACTTTAAACTCTGTTATCATGAGCTATGCTAGTGTAATAACGCAATCGGGTCTTTCTAAATCTGAAAATAGTAGGGCAGAGCTTCTTCTTATTTCTGAATCAAAATTCTAACTAAAAGCCTAACTCTAATTTTGTTCAAGTGCCGAGCGTTCCGAGACTACGGAGTCTGGAATGGTTGAAGGGGAAAGTAGACTGATGGTTGGAGCTTTTCTTCAAAGAAGATTGAAGGTCAGAGTGTTTCCCTCGAAGGTTGAAGCTTCTTGAAAAAGAATGGGATTGAAGTCTTTGGAAAAATAATGGGACTTTCGGTTTCTTAGAGAACAAGAGGGATAGGATAAATCTTAGGTCCTAAGCAATTCTAAAAATCCCATTTCCCTAAAATAAATCTCAAATTCATTTATATAGGCAAAAAAGGGCATGAGGAGGGGGGGGGGAGAAAGAGAGAGGGGGGAGAGAGAGAAACACGTGAGAAGAGAGGAGAGAGAAAGCCGACAACCCACTCACCCCCACGCACACGTGCCATCACAACCACACGGGGTAGGCTCGTGTCATGCACGCGTGTGTCATTGCTTCTATCCTCTTGGGCTTGCTGATGTCATACTAATGTAGGTATGTCCTATATAATTACAAAAATGGCACTGCTCTTTTAAAATGTCTTGACACGCTATATTTTGATCCTAGACATCCAAATGAACTCAGATTTGGCCCTGGATATTGCCAATAGACTCGTATCATCAAGATGATCAATTGGTGTGTAATCTTCAATTTATAAACATGTCGGCTCACAAATCGAGCGGTCAGGCAATCATCGATACACCACCGCAACCCTTAAAATGTTGCTTCTTGAGTTATCGAACTCTGATTTGATCTTGGATCCAATTGATGGACTCATATCACTGCACTAATCAATAATATGTGCCTCTTAATTTCTGGACATGCCGCCCCATAATTTGTGCCACTGGGACCCTATTTCAAGCAATCGAAAAATTCCGCGAAACCCTAAACGAACTCGAATTGGATCCCGAATATAGCCAATGGACTTGTATCACTATGCTTATCAATAATATGTCTCTCGCATTTTGAATATGTCATCTCATAAATCGTGCTCCCAGGACCTCATTTTGAGCAACTGTAAAATGCCAACGCCGCTCGACTTCATCCCAGTTATTGTCAATGGAATTGTATCGTCATACTTGTCAATAGTATGAGAGTTTCATTATTTGATTAAGTTGTCTCGTGAATAGTGCTCTTGAGTCCTAGTCTGTGAAAGGTCAAAATTGTACTTTCACAGACTGACTTACCAAATTACATTAGGTTTGTTCTTCAAGAATTCAATTAACCCCCAAGACATTTCAATGGCATAGTATTGAGATCCTTCATTGAAATTAGGGCGTGCAGTCGTCCTAGATTGATTTAGATGCTCCCTTGTATCCTGTATGACTTAAAAGGGTAAAATTGTCTTTTTACATACAAAACTTCTCCGAGCCTATTGGCACAACCTGCTTGAATCTTGGACGTCAATATTTGTATACACACGGTAGAGGCATCCTAGGTTGACTGCATTGACATTTTAAACCTGTTCCTGATGGCCTTCATGTCCAAGAGCAAAATAATCATTTATACCCAAACTCTTCTAAACTCTTTAACGTTGCTTAAGTGTTATCCAAATCATGTTTACAGTGCCGCTCAATTATTGAAAGTGTCTCCAGTGAAGTTTCTCGATCTTCAAATCATCCCATGGGTCTTTGGCTCGGTAAAGGGCAAAATAGTCATTTGTGCACAAGCTTTTCTGAGCCCATTCTGATGTCATATTTCATCATGATTTTGAGTGATGGGACAAAATCTAGTATCAATAGATTCCATTTAGAAGTACTATAGAACCACTTCTTAAAGTTGATAAGCTTGCTCCCATTAAATGCATATTCTAATTCCAAAATAGAATTGAAGGTTAATGGAATGAATAGACCACCTAGAACTCGTATGTTAATACTGGAGACAAATTCAAGCAGGGTACTTTCTCTAACAAAATCCAAGAACTGTAGTGATTTCAACTCTACGATCATACTTGTAAAGGCCCGAAAATTTTCGTTAATTTATACGATTAAAAGGTCATTAATTGATCCATATTGAAGTGTATGACGTAAATTGAGTAATTAAATATGTTTGAGGTGAAGTGGGAAGTGAAAAAGGGGTGAAAAACGATCGGGTCAGATTTTTGGACCATCGGGTCAGGTTTGGGACCATCAGGTCAGGCCCCAAAAACCTTCCAGTCAGATCTGAAAAATTCGGACAGAAGACAGATCTGACCGGTCAGATCTGGACCAACCAGTCAGATGTTCCGGTCAGATCTGAAAATTTGGCCTAAAAATTTTAAAAATTTAAGTCAGTGAGGAGATCTGACCGGTCAGATCCTGGACGCGCGTTTTAAAAGGTAAAAATCAGATTTTTGGGGCAAAATATCTAACTTTTCTCAAAGGGGTTCTCTCTCTCTCTCTCTCTCTCTCTCTCTCTCTCTCTAGGGGTCTTCTTCCCCATCAAACCCTCCCTCCAAAACCTTGATTACTCTCAATATTTCTCAAA
>JABCMJ010001750.1:0-29868 GCA_014822125.1 Arbutus unedo
ACCGATATACGAGGTGTATTACGGTGCCAACAGACAACAAATTCACAAATGTCCTGTAATAAATTATAGGACTGTGAATTTGTGGAATTATACGCACATACACCGGAGTCTAACAGCAATTCACGGACAAATTTTTAATTAAACACAGATTTACAAGGTTAGCTAACACCTAAAATAACAAATTCATAGACCCCAAATACCTATTTATTTACAAATTCACATACTCCTAATTCGGTTCGGTTCGGTTTGGTAATTAATAACCGAACTATTCGGCTAACCGTTCGGTTCGGGGAATAACCGAACCCCGTTTGGTTTGGTTATGGAATGTTCTTTCTCCCTCCATTCGGTTATCGGTTCGGGTATTGTGTTCAGGTATCGAGTTCGGTTATCCAAATAACCGAACCGAACCGCCATATTGCCATTCCTACATATCTTTAAATAGTCACAACTATCTAATTAATAAAAGTCACACATTTTAGTGTAACACTATAATTGAATAATCACAACGATTCAAATAGTCTTGTCTTTAATAATTAGACACACCGCTTAATGTACTTTATAACCTCCAACATTAATTCATATCCCTTGGATAAGATTACACCCAAATGTCTCTCAAATTTTCAATGCAACCATTCTAGGAACAAAGAAAATTTTACAAAAAATATTCAAAATATATATACCCATTTATTTTGAAAATTCCTAACAATAGTGCTGTTAAACATTAATATTAAGTTTAACTTCGTGTTCATCTTTGTCATAAAAATATTGCCCTGCATTAATTTGATACAAGAATAAATCAATTTTGAATATTTTCTTAAACTTTAAAACTGCATTTGAATAGATTACTTTATTCAGTTGATTCAGTTTATGTTATATAAAATTTAAGCCACTTAAAATTAGTTTGTGATCAGCTCAATTAAAATTTATTTAAGATTAATTTGTTTAATAAACAAGTCAAGTTTAAATGTATTTGTAAAGTTTGTTAAATTTTGAATCAAGCTTGAACAATTTAATGTTTATGAATCCAAACCGAGAACATTGTTGAAAGATCATCACCACATCTCTTGAGTTTGCCGAAGTGTTCCGGATGTCATCGGAAAAATTTGGGCTATTCTGAAATCATCTAGATTTCTCTAGAATATTCTGAAAACTTCTAGACTTTGCTAGAGTCTTCCGGAATATTTTAGATTACACTAGAACTTTCTGGATTGTACTAGAATATTTCAGAATATTATGGAAGCTTATGGCTTATCTAGAAGTAGGGAGTGAGATGCGTTTCTAGAAGAATTCATTAGTCCCTATAAATAGGGATAAGGTCTTCATTTGTAGGTAATGAAAGAAAGAGTTCAAGTAAGTGAGGTGTCCAAGTATTAAAATAAGTGAGTGTCAATGTGTGTTCTTTTTTGATTGAGTTGTACACTTGTCTTTGTGTGTGAGAGTCAATTTGCTGTGAGTGATAGTGAGTTGTTGTGTATACAAATATAATGTACAAGTTGATTGTAATAAATAAAATTTTAGTTTTTAGTTGTATTCAATTCAACAATCTGGTACACATCTTCGTGGGCTACAACGATGAGAGAAAATAGTAGAAATGTTGCGACCTTACAACTGGTCATTGTTATACATCAAGAAACGTGGTCTTTGATGAAGCTTCATCATGGATGTCAATGCAAAATGTGGAGTTGCCAAATTCTGGAGCTTTATAAAATCATTTGCAAGAGAAGCTGGAGGAGATAAAAGAAGGATAAGAACCTTATGGTTCGATTAAGGAGCTGACACATACAATAGGTGACGGTGAACAAGAGCCTAGTTTGTTCGGCATGCCAAGAAAGTCTATGAGCCCAAGGCAAACCAGAGTACATCCTCTAGAGGAGGTTCAGCCTAGTTAGCAAGAGGTGGAAGAAGACAAGCCAACGCTAAGGAGATCTACCAGACAAAAGAAGCTGAACCCAAAATATATGAATGTTGCCTTGAAGAAGAGTGTGTGAAAGAGCCAACGACTTTTAAAGAATCATCCCGAGGCAAAGAGTGACAGAAGGCAGTGGAGGAAGAGATAAAGGCTTTAGACCAGAATTAGACTTGAGAACTAGTTCAAAAACCCAAGGATGTGAAGCCGATATCATGCAAATTGGGTGTATAAAGTAACGACTTGACCTGATGGATCAATAGAGAGGTATAAGGCTAGACTAGTGGCTCGAGGATTCTCACAACAATACGGGCTGAACTATGATGAGACATTTAGTCCAGTAGCGAAAACTATTATAGTGCGAGTGTTGATAGCAATTGCAGAAAGCAAATCCTGGAAGCTATGGCAGATGCACGCGAAGAATGCCTTCCTACATGGAGAAATGGATCGAGATACATATACATGGAGCAACCAAGGAGATTCAAAAGTAGAAGGCATTCGGACTATGTTTGCAAGTTAAGAAAAACCTTGTATGGACTCAAGCGAGCACCAAGGGCATGGTATGGCAAGATAGCTGAATTTCTAGTACAAAGCGGATTATCTATTGCACCCGCAAACTCGAACCTATTTGTGAAGTTCGTAGAAGGTAAACTAGCAATAGTGCTATTATATGTGGATGACATAATCATCACCGGAGACAACGAGGATGAAATTCGAAGGTCGAGGGAAAACTTGTTAGTACAATTGCGGATGCAGAAACTTGGAGAATTAAAACACTTTCTTAGGTTGGAGGTTGATCAAACCAATGAAGGTTTATTCCTTTGCCAGCAGAACTATGTGAAAGATTTGTTAAAGAAATATGAGATGCTCGAGTGCAAGCCAATCGCAATACCAATGGAGGCTAATGCCAGGCTATGTTCGGAACTAGGAAAAGACCTGGAGGATGAGACTATGTATTGGCAAATAGTAGATAGTCTAATCTACTTTACACTGTTGAGGCTTGACATTGCATACGCGGTTGGCGTAGTTAGCCATTTCATGTAGACACCAAAGTAGCCCCACCTTGAAGCAGTATGTCGAATACTAAGGTATGTAAAGGGTACAATAGATTTTCGTCTCTTGTACAAGAAAGGCGGAGTATGCAAATTGATTGGCTATTGTGATGCAAACTACGGTGGAGATCATGACACACAGTGATCAACTACGGGATATGTATTCAACCTTGGTTCAGCAGCTATTTCTTTGTATAGCAAGAGACAACCTATGGTCTCATTATCAACCATGGAGGATGAATACAGAGCATCGACGATGGTAGCCCAAAGAAGTACATGGCTTATGTAGCTAATGAAGGACGTTCATCAATCAGATGACTATACATTGGTATTTCATTGTGACAATTAATTAGCAATTTGCTTCGTCGAGAATCTAGTGTTTCATGCTAGGACCAAGAATGTGGAGATACACTATTACTTCGTGAGACAAAATGTACTTCAAGGATAAATATAGGTGAGCCACAGAAGAACGAGAACCAAGTTGTAAATATATTTACTAGAGGACTTAGCAAAGCCAAGTTCAGCGAATTCAGAAAGCAAGTTGGCCTGATGAGTAACACAGATATTAGAGAGTTGGTGCTGAAAGTGAGTGTTGAAATATTATCACCACCTCTCTTGAGTTTTTTGGATGTCATTGAAAAAATTCGAGCTATTCTAGAACCTTTTAGATTCCTCTAGAACGTTTTAGAAACTTCTAGACTTTGCTAGAGTCTTTTGGTATCTTCCGGAATATTTTGGACTACATTAGAATTTTCTAGATTATACTAGAATGTTGCGGAACATGATGGAAGCTTATGGCTTATCTAGAAGCATCTTGAAGTATGGAGTGAGATGTGTTTCTAGAAGAGTCCATTAGTCCTTATAAATAGGGATGAAGTCTTCATTTGTAGGTAATGTAAGAAAGAGTCCAAGTAAGTGAGGTGTCGAAGTACTAAAGTAAGTGAGTATCAAAGAGTGTTATTTTTTGAGTGAGTTGTGCACTTACCTCTGTGTGTGAGAGTCAATTTGTTGTGAGTGATAGTGTGTTATTGTGTACACAAATATAATGTTCAAGTTGTTTTTAATTAAAAAATTTAGTTTTTAATTATGTTCAACTCAACAATTATCACCAAAAATAGGAAATAATTTTATTCACTCACATGATTTTATTGAAAAAAATCATCATCACTCCTATCTAGGTTAGTTAGTATTAAAATTATGTATTTTTTTATTACTATCATAAAAAAATAATAAAGACAAAATTAATAAAATTATAGGAAGATATAACTTGACTGCATGGATATAATCAGATCTAGTGTTTGACACTATCTTCTTAAGACAGATTTCACTCTCGCTTCGGTGCTTATGATTTGTATAGACATTTGTCTCCTATTATAAAAAATTAAAATCCCACCAAAGACAGTACAATCGATGAAACTAACAAATTAAATCTTATTTTGTGTTCTCTCATATGAAGACTAAAAATTGAAAACAATATATGAAAAAATAATTCAAAAACTCCCTAATTTGTGTCTCTAAAAACCTATTTTACAAATGGTGAAAATACACATATTTATAGAAGTGTTCGATATAGTCACGAAAAGAAGTGACATAACTATTAAAGAAATGACACAACAATTAAAAAAGTGACACTTTAAAATAAAAACTTTAAAATAAAATATTAAAATTCAAGAACCGTGATAATTTAATGTAAATAAGAATAATTTTTCAAAGAGAGATTGTCTAATTATGAATCACTTTATTCATCACTTTTACATAATAAATAAGATTTTTGCAAAATTAGTTACTGCAATATTTATCTACCTATACTAAAAACAATCAACTTAATATTAAAAAATCTAAAAAAATAAAAAATATGATATTTATTAATTAAATTTATATTAGTTAAAAATAAATTATTAACGAACTACTTAAAAACCTAGCTAAGAAGTATATAAAAATTTCAATTAAGATACTTTTCAATCTTTATAAAATTATAAATTATAAATTCATAGGATAATTAAGATTTTTACTCAATTTAACTTTAAGAGGTGAGTATCAATGCAAGTAAAATTTAGTAATTTGCATATTATTCAACTCAATTTGCCATAAAAATATAATAAGGATACATAATACCCATCTAACAACATTTAACCATAGTTAGTATAATTACTATTTTTTTGCTCTTATTCTTAACATTAGGTGGCCTCTTTGTGTCTTTTATTTTAAATTTTTAAAACAAGATAAAAAATTCTAAAGTAGAATTTGTTTTTAATCTTTTATCATTCTATTTTATCTTATAGGGATTTATTTTTAACAAACAACCTACGTAACTGACCAAGTTAAAACTATCTAGAAGATTAGCCAACTTGTAAATTTTAGAGATAAATGATATTGCAACGGGTAGAAAAAATATTAATGTTCATAGGATGAGTTGGTTAAAATATAACATCAACTCACTCAATCTAATCCAGGCACATCCCTACAATAACAGTACAGTCGATTCAAAACCTCATAAATAATAACAACACTTAATTGTTGTAGAAATCTATCTTTGTATAATTTGAAATTTAGGATAAATAATACTCATCTAACAAAATTTAAACATACTTAGTATAATCACCCACTTTCGTTGCTCTTATTCTTAATATTAGGTGGCCTCTTTATGTCTTTTATTTTAAAATTTTAAAACAAAATAAAAAATTCTAAAGAAGAAATTTCTTTTAATATTTTGTCTTTCTATTTTATCTTATTTGGATTTATTTTTAACAATTAACCTAGTTAACTGACCAAATTAAAACCATTTAAAAGATTAGTCAAGTTGTAAATTTTAAAGATAAATGATATTGCAACGGGAAGAAAAAATATTAATGTTTGTAGGATGAGTTGATTTAAATATAACATCAACTCATTCAATCTAATCTAGGCATAGAACTCAGACCCGCCATGTCTTAGATTACAAGCAGGATGCCCTCAGAGTCTTAATGATTAATTGGAATGACGAAAAATTCACAGGGGTGAGAAACAAGCTATTTAAAGAGCACAATCCGCCCTTTACCTTTGAGGAAAAGACTAGCCATTAGCCATGCAACTCCGCCAGAGGAGAGGAGCCAGAAATAGCATCCTTAGTTCCTACATGGGGAGGAAGGAGGCTGTTCTGTACGATAACAGTATAATTAATTCACAACCTCATAAATAATAACACTACTTTGTTGTAAAAATTTATCTTCCTATAATTTAAAATTTTATATTATTAAATGTATTTATAAAAAATAAACAAAAATTAAAAAAAGATGTGATACCTTTTTAAAAAAAATCAAAGTTATGAATAATAAAAATTGATATGATTATATATTTATTTATTTATAAGAAATTGTTTACTAATTTTTTTTTATATAAGAGTAAGTCTATTTATTTGTATTTTATTTTGATAATTAATTTCTGCGTAATTTTTAAAAATATTATGCTTAATTACATAAAAATATAAATTACATGTGTATATGTGTAGATATAGATAAGTCAAAGAAAGTTTTGAAAATAAAAATATCATATATAAAATATGATAAGCTTTTAATTTGAGTTCAAAAAAGATTTATGTAATATTTTTGTTTGTGTAAGGTAACATGCAGTAGTTAAAAAGTTTGATAATAAACCAAGAAATTTTTGACACTTGCTGTATTCAGAGTGACTCTCACAAAAAGTTTTCCTGTGCTAATATATAGTATAGATTTGTAAGAAATTGTTGGTTTATATAAGAATAAATCTATTTATTGTACTTTTATTTTGAAAATCAATCTCTGCGTATTTTTTTAAAATATTATGCCTAATTACATAAAAGTATAAATTACATGTGTATGTGTGTAGATATAAACAAGTAGAGAAAGTTATGGAAATAAAAATATCATATATAAAATATGACAAATCTTTGAATTTGAGTTCAAAGAAGATTCATATAATATTTTTATTAGTGTAAGGTAACATGTGGTAGTTAAAAAATTTGATAACAAACCAATGAACTTCTGACACTTGTCACACTCAGAGCAACTCTCACGATATGTCGCTTTACAATAATATATAATATAGATTTGTAGGATATTATTAACCAATTTTTTTAATATAAAAATAAATTTATTTATTTGTACCTTTATTTTAAAAATCAATCTCTGTGTAATTTTTTAAAATATTATGTTTAATTACATAAAAATATAAATTACATGTTTCTAGATATAGGTAAGTAAAAAAAGTTATGGAAATAAAAAAATTATATATAAAATATGATAAATTTTTGAATTTAAGTTAAAAATGATTCATACAATATAAGATAATATGATAGGAATTTTTAAAAACTTATTACATTCAGAACGATTTACGTAAGAAATTATTAAATAATAATATATAGATATAGATATAGATTCCCGAGTGTAAGTTTTTTCACCTTTTGTATTGTCCAAAAGTGGGGGAGCCTTTTTTTGTTTTTTTTTTCGTATTCTGTGGTCCGTGCTAACCGATAGTAAGTGACAGAAGACACAGACCGCTTCAGAAAGCGCACTTAAACCATCCCCCATCTCTCTCTCTCTCTCTCTCTCCCAATTTCTGTTTATCTTCCTCTAAATCTCCATACAACAAGAAAAGTCCAAAGAATACCATAGTGCAAAATCTTTTTTTTTTTTCCAGGAAATGAAAGCTTCTTTTCGTTGCATTTTCAATGCTTGAATCGCTGTAAGTTATGATGCGTGTGTTCATGTACTTGGATTTTTCATGTATATGAATGAATCGATATTTGATGGGTTTTATTGGACTTTCTTAGGGTATTCATTCGTGGTTGTCGGTGCACTTTTTTTGGGGTTTTATCTTAATCTCTTTCTGTTCTTGTTTCGTCAAGAAGTATACTCAGGGAGTCTTTTGAACTACTGCAAAATGAATTTCCTATATGTTCTCTGTCTATGTTATGTCTGCTATTTTATTGCCTTTTCCTTTTACGATCCCTTGAGATCTCACATGGGTTCTCTGTTCTGTTTTTCCACAACTAGCATTTGCTAATAAAATCTCATGATATCATATTTATCTTGTTCCATCTTATGCACATAGATTTTGTAGATTAGTGAGCCGGAGTTTTACTTGTTTTCCTACATATCTAACATTACACTGCAGAAAATAGTAAAAAAAACAAAACAAAGAACTCTGTATGGATCAGATTCGCTCTTTGATATGACCCACAATACACCATGATTGAATCTACGCTCTCAATACCGTTCTGGTTTCCTTGTTTTGTGTATAAAGATTTGCTGGAACGGTAATTAGTTCATGGTATTCGGGATATCAAGATCGAGTCAATTATCCCACAGTGTAAGCATGCATGGTCAAATGTTTGCCACACCCTTTGAATTACAAGCTTCTTTTAGTTAGAATTACCATATGCTTTATCATATCATCGGGTGTTTTTGTGTGAAACGGTGTGTTTTTGTTGGGAATTTTTATGATTCAATTTGATGCATATAAAGCTCAATAATCTAGATATTTAGACCAAGTAGTGTAAATGTGATCGAAAATTTATGTCGGTTTCTGTGTGTTTGTAAGTACTTCATTGGGATTTTTCCTTGCAGAGAATTCATGTGTACTTGTTTTGAATAAGAGTCTAGACTTTTGGACCAAGAATATTCTATTTGATGGGAAATTAATGTGGGTTTCTGCAGAGTTGATTGGATGTCCATAAAAGGCAATTGGCGTCACTTATTGTTGGCCTGAGAGCAATGCCAAACCAGCTATGGTTTTCACTGCTAATGATTTACTGGGATGGACAGATTTTCCTAAGGGCCTCAGGGTCCTTCTCCTTGATGAAGACAGCAGTTCTGCGTCTGAGATAAGATCCAAGCTCGAGGAAATGGATTATGTTGGTAAGAAACTTTGGATTCCTCCTTTCTTTTTTCACCGTTTTGTGTTCAGCTTTAGTTTCCTAAATTACAGAAGCTCAATTATGTGACCCTTTTATGTGTCGGTCCCGTTTTCTTCCCTCGGTGGGATATTGTCTGCCCCATCCTTTAGATGGGTTCAATATAACTGATTTTGGCATTGGAATATGATTAGTTACAACCTAGAACCACTTGTTCTGCGTAAAGACTTGCATGCCTAATCAAGGAAATGCCTGCCTTCTTGAAACTCCATGCTTCTATAACTGGTGGTGTAATGACTCAAAAGTAATGAATAGCAAAACATTTGAAATGGTCTCGTATGATTTTAAATGCTCTTGAATTCCAACCACGTGGAATTAGCTACAATGTCGCATACACGTTTCCTATGCTTCCCTTCTTCCTCTTTTCTGATTGGGGTGCTTCCCTTTTCATATACCCTATTTGTGAAATTCCTATTTCAGTTTCAGTGTCCCTAGTTTTCATTTGTTAGGATTCTATGTTCAATGTGGATCAAACTTGAACGTTTTGAATGAAAGAGAGAAAAAATGCAGAGAGCCTGACATGCATTTCCATATCTTTGATGATCTTCTGTACTTTAGATAAATCCTACCATCCTGGTCCTATAATAAGACATTCATTCTTTTTTCCTTTACCCATATTGGTCAGTTGATCACATATGATGGTAAAACTCTCTCTCTCTCTAGCATGCACCTATATATGTTAATGTCTCCTTGCCCTTGCCCTTTACAGTTTCTACATTCTGCAATGCGAATGAAGCTATGACGGCAATTTCAAACAAGCCCGAGAGCTTCCATGTTGCTATAGTAGAGGTACTGAAGCTCAATTAATTTGCAAGTACCATTAATATTCGGAGTACAAGTACTAAAAAGCTCTGCTGTTTGTTCAAAAGCACGCATACATTGAGTTATTTTGATATTCATTAATATGAATTTCCTTATCACGTCTGCACTTCATTATATGTGGAAGAGAGTGTGGAATGGTTCTGAAGAAGCTGCTTCTTCATTTACATATTTATTTTTGCTTTTGAAAGTCATTAAATTTGAAGGCTGCATCTTTACAAAATCACGTACTAAGCAAAGGGCAGTCTCTTTGTAACGTAAGCTCCCTATAATTCTTCACAGCTCGTCCAATCGCATTAGTCCTATATCCTATGCTATCTGTAATTTGGCATCCCGTAAAATTGAAGAGAGCCTAGGCAAACTGTTTTTGTGCATCTGTGGTTTAAATTGCTTTATTTTCACCAGGTGAGTACTGGAAACAGCTCTGGAAGATTCAAGTTTCTTGAAGTTGCAAAAGACTTGCCCACCATAAGTAAGCACAAAAGAATCTTCTGCAGTCCTGTATAAAGTTTGAGTACAGTTTTTCGGCCTTATGCCAAAATGAGCACAGATTGCTTTCTATTTATATCTTTTCACTGTTGCAGTGACTTCAAACATGCAATGCCTGGCTACCATGATGAAGTGCATAGCGGTAAGATTATAATCTTCCAATACACTACTTAGTGGATGTCTATGAATAAAGAGAGTGGGTTAAAAATGAACGCTGCTTCTATAAATTGGGATGTATTCTTTCTGCCTTCACGTCGTTGAAGAGCCCTTATTTGAATTAAAAGAAATCTAGAAAGTTTTTGGTTAAATTTTTTGTTATTGTGAAATTTGTGAATTCTTTTTAAAGCATGGGAAGATGCAAGATGCATCATAGTTTTTAATGCTTTGTGGCAATTTTCAGCTTGGAGCAGTTGAATTTCTCCTAAAGCCACTTTCAGACGACAAGCTTAGAAATATATGGCAGCATGCTGCTCACAAGGTTAACCTATAATGCTAGCTTCAACACATTAAGCTTAACAATAAAATCGTATTTCCAATTTCCTGTATATAATGTCATGAACTTATTCTTTGAGCAGGCATTCAATGCTGGAGATAAGGACCTCTCCGTATCACTAAAGCCTGTCAAAGAATCTGTTGTTTCTATGCTGCATCTCCAGTTAGGAAATGAAGAAGCAAAAAGCAGTATCTCAGTAAAAACAGAAAATGAAATTCGACTTGAAGAAAATGACCAGGAGCACTCAGAAGGAAGTGACAAGTATCCAGCCCCTCCGACCCCACAATTAAAACAAGGAGTGAGGTTAGTGGACGATGGGGATTGCCATGATCAGACGAATTTCTCCTTAGAGAAAGAGGGTGGGGATCAGGAGGGTGAGTCTAAATCTGTCGACCTTACTTCTTGTGATTTAAGTGCTGAAATTTCTGTTCAAGAATGCCATACTCAAGTATCGAGAGAGACGGTTAATAAAGGTGAGGATGAAGCAACTGGTGGTTTTAAAAGTGAGGGTCATATGTCTTCGGGTCCACAGAATAAACATGGTCCTAGTGATTCTGGTGGTGGTGATGCTGGAAATCTGTTCAATGCACCTGGGATTCGTAATTTAAATGGGAATAAAGCTAATCGGAAGAAGACAAAGGTAAGACTTATGAGCTGGCATTGTATTTACTTCCAAACTACTAGAGTATTAAGTCATTTTGATAATTCGACCATTTCTCTCAGACTGGTGGATGTAAATAAAACAAAATGAGCAACAACCGAAGTTCATTTCCTTAAACATAACAACTTTTTGTAGGTATTTCCAAATTTCGATCACCACATCTTGACCTGCTGTACGTGTGTGACTTGAACGTTTTAATTAGCTTAACTGAAAAATAGATCCCTGGCTACCATTTTTTCATAGTGGCATAGAGTGCAGCAGATCCATGATGGTTCATAACTTTTTCCTTGTTTATATTCCAATGCACCACCGGTTCTCTGGATGTTGGGCCCATCAAGTGAGACTGCTGTCTTTTAACTCCACACAAACTGCACAAAATACTTTTGACTCCATAGTGCCATAAATAGTTGCTTGACTATAGCCAATGAAGATCACGACTCAATTCTCCTGTAATCATTGAGGCGAGATCATCGCGTTAACCTTCAAAATGATTTTAATTCCTCCCTTGATTCGACTACTTAATGGATTGTAAGTGCATTTACTTCATTTTGACATTTTGTTAACACTACCTAGTGCAAAAATCTGTTCTCAGTCATGTATAGAATCAAACGTGAATTGCTTTCACAAGATTCATTGAGTTCATCTATCCCGGGTAATTTCTAATTATATGGGTGCCTCTCTTTGTTGTCATATCTTGGGTTTCAGGTAGACTGGACACCTGAATTGCACAAGAAGTTTGTGCAGGCTGTAGAGAAACTTGGTGTGGATCAGGCCATTCCTTCTCGAATACTAGACTTGATGAACGTGGATGGATTGACAAGGCACAACATAGCTAGCCATCTCCAGGTTGGTGGGAACTGTGTTTTATCACTGTAAGGCTAGGTTTATTCCTATCAAAAAGTCATAATAATGCACGTATTATGGGTGAAAGATGATTTTCAATCTATCTCCTTCAGTAATATTTTGTTGTCCTACTTTTTGAAAAACATATGAGAGTTTCCAATTAAGAAGCCCTATAAGGACATGGAGACAGAACCCTAATTTCTTTCCCTTCTAGAACAATGTGTCTTAGCTTTCTAAGGTACACATAATTCTTTTTGAAGCAGAAATACAGAATGCAGAGGAGACACATTTTGCCCAAGGAAGATGATAGGAGATGGCCTAATCCTAGAGTTGCCTCGCAAAGGATTTACTATCCTCAGAATCCTGCCATCGCTTTTCCTCCATATTACTCCAATCACACCGTCCCAGGTGGTCAGGTCTATCCCGCGTGGGGATATACTGGCAGTTACCCTTCTGGTGTACAAATGTGGCGTCCTGCTTTCTATCCACCGTGGCAGGCTACAGAAGGTTGGCACTGGGATCCATATCCAGGGGTAACTCTCGCATGCTTCTTTATATTTTGACCTAAAACAATATGGGAAATGGTATTTTTCTAGAATAGTTTTACGGAATTTTCCACCAGAAGGATGTGGTGGTGGACATAAATTCGTGGTCTATTTGTCTAAGTGCGATAGACCCACAACTCGGCCACATCATTCTGTCTACAATTTTTGCATGAAATTTCTATTTGCATAGCATGACCAGATATAAATATTTCCATGCCATTATGGAACTTATCAAGTTATCATTATGAATGTAAGCATGGTTATCGCATCTAATCAGGTGCATGCTGATGCATGGGGTTGCCCTGTGGTGCCACCGTCACATCACAGTCCTTGCGGACCACATTTGCCTTTCACTCAGGTGAGTATGTGAATGAGAAGGGTTTGTGTCACAATGTAAGGATTTGGAAATGCCTCGTTTTGGTTAATTCACGATATTAGACAGTTCCATTGATTCCATGTTTTCTGAAAAATGCAGTACACCAACGGGTTTCACAATGCCAACAGAACCCATGGTAGCTATGGC
Source organism: Arbutus unedo (assembly GCA_014822125.1). NCBI lineage: Eukaryota > Viridiplantae > Streptophyta > Magnoliopsida > Ericales > Ericaceae > Arbutus > Arbutus unedo. The sequence goes on from JABCMJ010001750.1 coordinate 13,261, forward strand.
ATGCCACATAGTTCTTATGACCTTCATCCGGTAAAACTCTGCATTTTCATCATTCGATCTTCTAATAATTTGCTGTGGGATTGAATTTCAATTTATTTCATATGTAAATGGAACTTTGGATTGACCCTATGGAAAATCAACGGGAAAATTCTGCAAGGAGAGAAAAAAGTTGTTAACAGAAAGGCATTTCATCTGTGGAAACTTTCCATTTAGCCAATGGGGCTTTGATTGATAGCAAATCCAAAGGTCATAAATGCCCCTAGACCCCTTTATAATCTCTTGAATTTTGTGCAGGCAGAGGAGGTAGTTGACAAGGTTGTGAAGGAGGCAATAAGCAAGCCGTGGCTGCCCCTGCCCATAGGCCTCAATCCTCCTTCCACTGATTCTGTGCTAACTGAACTATCAAAACAAGGCATCTCCACCGTCCCTCCCTACTGACGTCTCAACATCTCACACGGTGGGTGGGCTCCACTGTCTCCAGACCAATAAAACAAAGAGAGAGAGAGAGAGAGAGAAAAAGGGCCCACTCCAAGCATTTTGATAAGCGCAATTGCTGCCTTCTACTCACCCCTCCTCCATGACAAAAAGACAGCAAAAAGTTGCACTCAGAAGTCTGATCCCATCCAACGCCACTGTGAAAAGGCTTCACTGATAATTGGATATCCACGGGTGAGGATCGGCCACGTTTGTGATAGCAACATATGGTTGTAATTAGATCATGATTTTGATAGGACGACTTTTGGGTGGGGACCGTGGGGTAACCTTTATCAGTCGTAATGAACAGGATCATGGGACGATGGGTCCTACGTCTTCTGTGTTGTTGGGTAGGACCTACTACTGGTTTGCTGTCCTAAATAATGGAGGTGGGTCAAGGTGGAGATAAATGTTGCGGGGGGCCGGGGGACAGGGACAAATATAGGGAGGGACTTTTGAGATTTCTGAATAAAAATTGAATCTTTTTTATTTAATCTCTCATCTCTAATAATTGGGATGGTGTTGTTTTACGCATCCGGGAATGCTATAGCGGAGAGGTTAACATAAAAAAGATTTTGCTTCATATGCTTTGTTTGAAAGATTATATGTGCTTATCAAAGGATGATTGAATGCAAGGGGTTGGTTGTTGAAAATATTTTTAAATTTAAAATATAAGTAGTATGTTTTTGGAGTTTTTATTTAATCTTTGATTTGTCTTATATTTGTTGTCCCCCATTGAAAAGGGAGAAATAAGTAGAATTGTGTAATTTATATCGATAAAAATAAAAAGGTGTGATTGGAGAGTTATGATTTCAATTAGAAGTCACAATAAATAACTACGTTTATCAAATAAGAGCCTTTTTTTTTTTTTAAATAAGTATCTTTTAGACGTCTTATGTCAGCAAGTGCCTTCTTTTTTCAAAATTGTGTCTTTTTAAATAGTCACCTCATGCCAATAGAAGGCACTTGCATGACTATAGAATGGCAACTTCATAGCCTTTTTTTTCTTTTCTTTTTCACACTTCTTGTAGTTCTTCTCTCTATACTAAGACAATCGAACACATATATTTCATAGTTCTTTTATTTTCCTCACTGGAGTTTATTTAGTACAGAAACAAATTTCTATATTCTTGGCAAACTATAAATTCTTTGGGCAATTTGGGTTTGATTTCGGGTGTGAAAGCCACAGTCTAACAACATACTAGAAGTCTGGATTTTATTGTATCTTGTAGGTAATTCGCCAGCAACTTGGCGCACACCAATTTTCTAGAATTTAGTAGGAACGAATATTGTCTTAGCGAGAGTGACTTTGAAATGCACCTTGAAGCATTTTACCATCTTCTTTTACGATCATTAGCACTAACAATCTTAAGATAATATACCATGGATCTATCTCTATGTCAATTCTCAACAAACTTTGTGAAACTAGAGCACTTTGATGGGGCAAACTTTAGACGCTGGCAGAAAAAGATGCATTTCCTCCTCTCTATGCTTAAGGTTGTCTATGTTTTCACCACTCGAACGCCAAATTCAAGTGAGAATGAGACAATGGGAGAAGCACGTTCAAGGCTCAAATGGGACATGATGATTACCTATGCAAGGTTCACATTTGAATGCAATGTCAGACACTTTATTCGACCTGTATCAGAACAAGGGGACTGCAAAAGAAATTTGGACGACACACGATGCTAAGTATTTATTAAAGGATGCCACCATTAAGAAATTTCTTGCTTTTAAATTTTTTAACTTTAAAATAGTTGATAATCATTCTATGCTTGAACTGTTTCTTGGAGGGCTTCATCGTGAAGCACTTCAAATAATTCTACAGTGACTTCTCTCGGTGCTGTTTGATGTTCAGCAAGTAGGTGGCTAATCGGCAAGGTCGTCGAGCAGGTGGTATACTAATGACCCCCTACGCGCGTCCAAGCCGCACACGGCCCCTTTGCTGCACGCGGCAGACATGTGCACTTGACGCGTGAGTGATCAATCCTCCATCCACGTGCCTTGTTGACGTTAACTGAGGTCAAATCTTTCTAGTATACTAATTGACGGGCTTTGGTCTAGTCGGTTGGGTGAAGGGGTAGTTGGTCGATCAGTGCTTGTGAGGTTGAAATCTGGGATCTTTAGTTAGATACATGTAAACATTCATATTTTACCTAATCCGCCATTAGGTTGTCCCACAAGTAGTGGTAGGTGTCCAAGTACTACTCATCCGTCTTGGGGCATCGAAATTTCTTAGCCCAACGAGCAATCCGTAGAAGGATGTGCGGATCACTATGAGAGTTCTTGGGGGCGTATGTACATAGAACCTCAAAATTTCAAAACTGCACATCAAAAGAACACAAAAGAATAAATTTAAAATAAAAGACGAAACGAAGGCATTAATTTAGTTGGATAGAAAATTACCTATAGGACACACTCGTAGCTGTTCGTCCATCCTGACGCCACAGTGCCTAGAGATGGCTCCCAAGAAGCAGTTGAGAGTGGCCAAAGTGGCTCCGCTATTGTCGAAGCAGTACGAATGGTGCAAAAGTGTTGAAGAGCAGGCAAGTAGGATATGTGATCCTTGATTGGCAACGAATAGGGTCACCCCAAACAAGCAAAGCAGGAAGGCTTCTCCTGCATGGCTAACATTGCTCCTCCGTCTTTGTCAGCTAGCTGTATACGGTTATCTTTCCTTCTGTGAGTGTAAGTATAACCGACTCTTATTTTTAATGTTTGTTAATTACTAGTATGTGTGGCACTAAAACATCAAGACCTTTTGCCATAATTTGTTTCTTGATTTTAAGATATATTTCGTGTAGTCCTATATATTATGATAGTATTGTATGGGAGTTCAACCAATTTTATGATAAATTTTCTTTTAAGTTATCACATATAATTCAAATATGATAAACTTATGAAAGAGTGTGTCTAGTAATTGAAAGTTATATCATATTATAGTAACTTTGTCGTAATTATGATAAATTTAAAACTCTCCGTATATAGAGTCGAAATTATAATATATTTGTTAAATATTTTATTATATTGAGAACTAATTATACTTTTTTTTTATTATTTTAGGTTGAGTCAAACTTTGTTTCAAGATAAATTTATTATTTTTTGTGGTAAATTTATGTCATTATTTACATAAACTTATCATTTGTGTGTTTGCACTTGTTTTACATAGTACTGATAAATTTACTCATTGTGTTAGATTCAATGAACTTGCTTTACGCATGTCATTGAGTATTGTATTTAATAAAACTCGTTTCAATTTTAAATGTGTTATGGTGAACAATAATGGTAGATTGACCAATACAAAGCAAAGATTAATGATTTCTTCTGTTCAACTCAATAACCGATACTGCTCTAAATTTTATTTTCAAAAAATTTTAAAAAAATTACCATTTACTTAAAAAAATTCGAGATTAACTACAAACTCAAAATTTTAAAATAAGATTTTGTTAACGGTGTGTGCACAACACACTAAAGGTATTTTACTTAAAACTCGAAACGGTACTATTTTTCTCACACAATATGTGTGTATGCTCACAAGATGTACATATCTCATTTCCATATTTTTGACATGCAATCTAAATTTAAATTTAAGATAAATTTGTTATTATTATATTACAATGTGACTTTTATTTTTTTTTTAAATTTTATTCTAAATAAGTGACACTCCTATATGAAATTTTCTCACACAAACGTTGTTGACTTTGAAAACTTCTGTTATACTTGCAAGCATTTTACATGCATATATTAGCAATGCTCTTAAATTGAGATTTGATACTGAAACAATCATGAAAGACATTAATACTCAAAAACCCAACCAAGTCTATTGTAAAACTTAACAATAGAAATTTCTTAACATATGTAAATTTTATTCTTGTTTTGAGCCCCAAAACACATTACAGTTTGTTGTTGGTTACGAAGGAAGGGAATTATTGAGTTTATCTTATAATTTCGTTTTATAATAACAAAGTTTAGTATATTCAATACGATGACGAGTAGCAATTAAATAAGTTGAGCCCATGCATAATTCAAAAAGAAAAAAAGTTCAAACATGTATAATTGATTAAAATGAATGTAATGGGCCGAATTGACGAACAACCTAACCGCCCAGACTAAGATGGATTGTCGGGGCAAGATGGCGATCGGTCAAGACGGACTACATGTTCAAGGCCCGCCTAGAGGCAAGACAGTGGACAGGTCGGCAGCATGGCCGGTCCCGTGCCAAGCTTCGACTCACCACCCAGTTGACTAGATGCGCCTCTCATGATTATGGTAAGAAACTAGAAAAGAAAAGCAGAAATCATGGCAGGGATCCCATTAGGGAAACCCTTGCACTTTGAGAAAATAACTAGATTTGGCAATCAAGTGATTAGGAGAGGATTTGAAACATAATCCTCGATAAATTAGGAAGGGATCTCGGGTTATTTGATTTCCAAATAACAAAGGTACGTAATGGTTTATAAATATGGGATTACATAGCCTAAGCAGGTAGGCAATCAATTACAAGTATAAACACTTTTATGCTTTCATCCAATTACAAGTATAAACACTTTTATGCTTTCATCCCACGTCATCTAACTTAAGCATCGAAGTGCCTCCTGGCTGAAATAGGTGGGTGGCACTAACCAATTGTTCTCTGTGTAGGCTATAGGTGCTATTTGGATATTGAAGTCGAATCGAGTCAAACTAGTGGAACTTAGCAACCCCATAATTAGTGACTCTATTAGGGACGAAGTCTCATTTTTCTGATCTGAACAATTACAGGTTTGACATTGATGAAAGAAGTTAGGACAACCAAGATCAATGGGAAAGACCCCGTCGATCCGTTGGCGCCAAAAGAGAAAGTCATTGAATCCAATAGGTCATGTATGAGGGTGCACGATCATTAAAAGGGCTCCCCAGCTTGACCACTCAGGGATACATTCAACAATTAGAGCAGGAGTTGGAAAAGAGGGATTAAGCCCTCGACAGTCTGCATTTGGAGGCGACTCAGCTCCAAACGAACACCTAGATGAACTAGGCTCTAGCACCTAGCCCGATTCTAAGAGAGGGGACATACCAGATCAAGAACCCTCCCCCAGAGAAAAATCAGGAGCAGATAGGGCATGTGCCAGTATGTTACAGATTAGGAGCGGCGCACCACGGTGCCAACATTCACGATGGGAGGAACAGAGCACGTTGTCATACACGTACTTCGATGTCAGATCAATAATTGGGCATGCATCGAGATGAATAAAGGTTCTTGACCTTCCATCGGCTAGGAGATCAAGAGGTGGATAGCTATCTAAGAGAGTGTGAGCATAGTCCTCATTGCTAGTCAGCCAGTCGTACTACCGCGCAATCCAGTCATAACGACGAGAGACAAAATAAACACCCCCATGGAGAATCTTTGTGATCGAATTGAGCGAGCAAAGAGAGCCGAAGATCATTGGCTGACTCGTGGCGCCAGGTCAGCTCGGTCCAGATCAGAAGTTATTCATGATCGACTCATCTCACCCCCATTCACAAGCGAGATTGGGTCAATTAAACCCACACCAGGCTTCGCCCATCCACAATTCAACAAATATGAATGGAAAACTAACTCATACACCCATGTGGTCCATTATTGACAGATGATGTCCCTCTACTCCATAGATAATGCCCCCATGTGTAAACTTTTCCATCCAATCTTGGAGAGCTCGGTCTCGTCTGGTCTGACAAACTTCTAGAGGGGTTAATTTCATGCTGAAAGGATCTCTGCATGACTTTCTCCGTCCAATTTATCACTAGCACTAAGGTAAAGAAAGACGTAGATGCATTGCTTAGCTTGTGGAAAGCCAAAGCTGAGTCAATCAGATAAAATACTTAGTATTGGGAAATGTACAATGAGATTGACGAGTGCAATATGAAAATAGTTGTGACAACGTTCAAACTCGGCATTAACCCTAAGAGCCAAATCTTTGAGAACCTACTGTTGGTCCCTCCAGCCAACATGGACTAACTCATGAGCCAAATCAAGATACATGCTCGGCTAGAGAAAGCCAATGAAGAACAAAAGCAAGCTGAACAGATTTTTCTAGCCAAACATTGGGGGGGGGGGGGGGGGTGAATGGCAAAGAGAAACCAATATCAATCCAATCAGGATAGAAAAGGGAGCCTCATCCCTACGAGTTTGTAGCAAAAAAGATAGTATTCAAAATCCCCATAATATCAGCTCATTCAAAAAATAAATCATCAATCATATTTCACTGGCCAAACAAATAGATGGCGGAGCTAAAGATGTAGAATTAGAGGTTGCATTGTTCGTACTATAAGGTTTGAGGGTATCTTACTGTGAATTGCGGATAGTTCAAAGCCCACTTGGAATATGTCATACCCAGAAATTTCCCGGTCCCTTCGTGAAAATGAATTGTTCAATGAGGTGAAATAATTTCTTGACTTATAATGCGACGAACTATGAAAATGATTTAACAGTTGGAACTTTTTTAAAACTCAAAGTCGCCACTTGACATGAAATTTGAGTGTATCAAATCACCTTTTAATTTTGACTTAGAAATATGATAGTATTTATAAAATGACTTATTTTAAAGAAATCTAATCTTGAAAACGAAGATGCGTTCGAAAATTTACTGTTACGAGTTGGGAATGTGTTAGACAACCAATATTGCCCTTTCGGTATTTAATTTTATAATATTAATTTCATTCTATTATCCTAGTGATTGAATGTGCAGACTGGATAAAAGGTGAAACAGGATGCAAGAGCAGGGTCTCAGCTTACGTAATTCAGCTCTCGATAATAAAAATATTAATCGAGCATATGTTAAACTTTGACTGAAATATAGCTTGCAAATTGGGGTCTGCAGTCATGTTTTTATCTCGATGTGCCAGGTACCTTTAATTCATGGCATAAGAACTTTTAATTTTAACAATAGCCAAATTCTGTTTTCGTAGTGAATTACCATATTAATTTTTCTTGAAAATTACAATATGTCATCTTGGTCTAAATCAAGTTAGTAATTATCATATTTTCATTCATTTTTCAATGACTACTTATGTCGTTAATGTCTCAGGAATTTCAAAGTCAATTTAGTGCAAAGTGTCAATGTTATTCCGATAATTTTTCGAGAAAACATGACACGCAAATCGACATGAATTGCTAATTTGCACGGTATACTTTCATTTGAGATTATCGAGACTAAAGACCGAGAGACATGGACATCACAATGGCAATTTATATTTTTTAGTTTTTTGGTAATACACATGTTTGCTTAAATTCATTTTTGTCCATAATTCTTCATCCCGGCAGCTACTCGATTCACTAACAGTTCAAATTACAGAATATGCTCGAATTCATTTTTATTCTCAACTCTTCATCTCGGTAGCTACTTGGTTCATTGATGGTCTAAATTATAGAATATGCTTGAATTTATTTTTATTTACAATTTTTCATCCGGGCAACTACTCGGTTCACTAACGGTCCAAATTACAGAATATGCTTGAATTCATTTTTGTTTGTAATTTTTCATCCCAAAAGCTACTCTATTCACTAACGGTCCAAATTGTAAAACATAATAAATGTCACTTCGACCACGATAATCTGTCGCGAAAAGATAACGTGTACTGCCCGTCGAATTTTTATTCCACAACACTGACTACCTATATCACCTTGTATTTACAGAATTCTGAGATTATCAGGATTTTAGTCAGGTGATATGGATAGCGTGTCAACGCGAACTAATGGCAACTATTCATATTACTTAGATATGAAGTGAAGAATTTTTGTCTTATTGATTTTATGTGAAATAAAAAGAAAGATAACAGTAACTGTTACGGGGAGACAAGAAAGGGAGTATTACAGAGAATAATAAAGGAATTACGAAAAATGGAAAATCAAAAATATAGAAGTTAACTTCAGCAGGTGCCGACCCAATTGAACGATATGCCGAGAATGTAAATATTGGCTCTGAGAAAACTTGTATGGCGAGAATCCTAGAATTCTCGTTATAAAAGTCTCGCTTAAGTTAAAATAACAAAAAGTACGTCAGCTTTACGCTAATTTCGACTATCGCAATTTTGACCTCAGAAAGGCGACGCCTAAGCATTCTAGAAGTGCATATTAGAAATTTTTGAAAATAGATTAGGGATCCTAGAAGTGCGGACTAGAGATATAGACATCGTCTTTTTCGGCGTGATATTTACATTAAAATAAAAATAAAAAAGGGAAATAAATTAAATAAAAAGAGTAAAAATTAAATAAAAGAGCAGAAATTAAAATGAAACGGCTGTTGCAAAGTTACTTTGTATTGATATTTGAATCAACTGATTACAAGAAAATAAGAGAGACACGCGAACGGCTAAACGAAACCATAACACGACATAACATTGGTCTTTAAACCCCGTTATCGCGAGCTATGGTAATGTATTAGTGCATTCAGATCTTTCTAAACTTGAAAATAATCAGGCAAAACTTCCTCTTGTTTTTTGACTAAAACCTAAATGGAAACCTAATATCCAATTTTGTTTTAGTACCTAACGGTTCAAAGCTAGACAGTTGGGAAAAGTCCGGAGGGAAACACTTGGATAATTTTTGAAAGGAGGTTAAAAGCCCTTGGAAATTACTATGGGAAAGAAAAAGAAAAAGGGAGGGATCAGAAGTTTACTTTGTGAAGGATTTTTCGTCCGAAACCATATTGTGTCTTCCTTCAAAAAAAACCTAAACTTCCATAAAAAAAAATCCTCCCTAATCAAGTGCAAAACACTTGTATTTATAGCAAAAGAAAGAAGAGAGTGAGAGAGAGAGAGATGGTGGTGGTGGGGGGGGGGGGGGGGGGCAGTGGGGGAGAGGGAGAGGGAGAGAGAGAGAGAAAGTGTGTGTGCCACGTGGCTCAAGGAGAGAAGAGAGAGAGGCATTGTCTCCCCACGCGCGTCCACGTCGCACATGGCCCATTTTCCGCACGTGGCAGGCACGTGCACTTGACGCGTGCGTGATCAGTCCTCCATCCACGTGCCTTGCTGACATCAATTGAGGTCAAGTCTTTCTACTATTTACAAAATTGCCACTGCTATTTAATTTGGTGTTGACGCATTATTTTTTTATTTTGGACCCGTAAACAAACTCGAATTTGACCACGGATACAACCAATGGACTCGTATCATGGAGAAAAGCAATTTGACTATAATCTTCAATTTATAGACATGTCAGCTCACAAATTAAACTCCCGAGTAATCACCGGTACACCACTACAACTTTTTAAAATGTTGCTTCTTGGGCTACCGAGCTCAAATTTGACCACAAATACAGTCGATGGACTCATATCATCATTCTAATCAATAATATGTGCCTCTTGATATCTGAACATGCCATCTTGTAAGCCGTGCCTCAAGACCCTATTTTGAGAAAATGTCAACGTCATCCGATTTTGTCTTAGTCATTATCAATGGATTTGTATTGCCGCACTGGTCACTAGTATAAGGTTCTCATGATTTGATGAAGTTTTCTCGTGAATGGTGCCACTGGGCCTTGGTTCGTACACAGGTAAAATGGTCATTTTAGAGGCTAACTTGCCGAGCTTCTTCCAATTTGTTCTTTGAGCATTCGATTGACCTCCAAGACATTCCATTGGCCTTATATTGAGATTGTTCATCAAAATTAGGGTGGTGACATCATCATGGCTTGATTTAGAGGATTCCCAGTTCCTGTTCAATTAGAAGGGTAAAATCGTTTTCTTGCATCCAAATCTTCTCCAAGTTTACTGGCACAAACTGATCAAATTTTGGACGAAATACACTGTTGAGGCATCTGGGGTTGATCGTGTTGACCTGTGAAGCCTTTTTTCTAGTAAACTGCCCATCCAAAGGCAAAATAGTCATTCTGCGCATAAACTTCTCCTGAGCACATTCTGATGACATGTTTCATGATAGTTTGAGTGGTGTGACAAAATCTGGTATCAATAGAATAAGTGGTCACTACAAGACTTCTAAAGGAGTACACTGAAGATTAAAAAATGAAGGTTGGGATACCAAAAACACATCGAGGGCGGGTGAGATAGAAAAAATTTGTACAATACATGTGATCCATGGTATGATAAATTAGGAAGTTGAGGAAAGGCTAAGGGTGGAACTGTAGCAGTCAACTATCGAAAAGAAAGTTATGAAGCATCGAGACAACCTAAAAGAAGAACTGAATTGGACCAGACTAGGTAATCACATTCACAGACAAGAACCTTGAGAGGGTTTGGCGCCCACACAGCAACGCTTTGGTAGTCGTTGACCTGGACAGTTCCACTTAAGTCATATACCACAGACTATTCAAGAAAATGGGATATTTGAAGGCAAAACTCCAACCGACCGAGGTCCCACTTGTTAGCTTTAGTGGGGCTTTGGTATGGTCACTCGACAAGTTTACTATCACATTCGTCGCCGGCACAGTTACCTTGTCGACTGAATTTGTTATGGGGGATATGCCTTCCCTTTACAATGCTATAGCCAACCGAGATTGGGTACATAAGCTGGGGCGGGGCCTCAACTTACCACCAAGTTTTGAGATTCATAGGACCAAACAAGGTAAAGAGCATTAATGGAGATCAACTTGCAGCAAAACAACGTTATTTAGCTATTGTCAAAAGCAATAATACTCCTGAACATGTTTACTGGGTCGAGGTGCCAGACGCTCAAGTCCTAAAGGAGGTTGGCATCTCGGTTGCCGAGAATTCAGTAGAAGGTTTGATAACCATATATTTGTATGAGAAGAACAAGGAGAAGTTCTACTTCATTAGTTCATCATTGACCAAGGGGGAAAGAAAGGAAATGGTGGATTTCATGAAGAACAATATCACAGTACGCTTGGAGTCCATACGATATGTCTAGTGTTGATTCAAAGTTTATTTTCCATGATTTCAACGTCAATTCAATGCATCGGCTAGTAATCCAAAAGGTGTGTCGAGCAGCTCTCATGCATACCGAGGCAATTATAGAAGAGGTGGACTGATTACTAGAAGCAACAATGATAAAGGAGGTACAGTATCTATGATGGCTAGCCAACAAAATTGCAGTTAAAAAGAAGAATGGCAAATGCAAGGTATACATAGATTACACCAACTTGAATGACACTTGCCTAAAAGACAACTTTGCTTTATCGAGGATAGATCATCTGGTGGACGCAACAACAGGAGATGCATGAATGAGCTTCATGGACGCCTACAAAGGCTATTATAAATCGCCATGTTCGTTCTAGATCAGGATAAGACAACATTCATAACATTGAGAGGACTCTATTGTTATCGAGTGATGCCATTGGACCTTAAAAATGCTAGAGCAACGTACCAAGGGATGATCACCAAGATGTTTGGGCGCCAACTCAGTAATTCAATGGAAGCATATATTGATGACATGGCGGTGAAAAGCTCATCGGATGAGAATTATTTGGTAAACATGTAGGAGGTCTTTGATGTATTAAAAAGTATAAGTTAAAGATGAATACTTCAAAGTGTGTTTGGATGGGTTCGGAAAATTCCTTGGTTACTTGGGGATTCGACAAGCCGAGCTGAGCCAAATTACAACATTATAGCAGCTTAGCCGACCATCGACTTTTAACGAAGTGTAGAAGCTCACTTGGATATTGGCTACCCTTAACCGATTCATCAGTTGGTCATTAGATAAGTGTCGTTTGTTCTTTGAAATTTTGAAGGAAACAATAGGAAGCATTTTTTGTGGAACGATGATTGTGTCCAAACGTTGGACACCTGAAACAATATCTTATTTCGGCACCACTTGTCACAAATCTAGAGCAAGGAGAGACTTTGTACGTGTATTTGGGTATATCAACACACGTAGTTAGCTCGGTTCTAGTTTGGCAAACTGAAACGGGGTGTAGTCCGATTTATAACTCCAGCAAGACTCTACTTACCGAACTAGGTATCTCCCACTTGAAAAGTTAGCTCTTACTCTCGTCACAACATCCAAAAAGCTAGCACCTTATTTCCAAGCCCAAGCCACCATTGTGCTGACAGAGTATCCATTTAAAGCTCTACTGACATGACACCGTTAGACAACTAATCTTTAGTGAAGTTATTACTATTGACTATATAAAGTCAAAAATAAACTCGTGGATCCGCTAACCAAGGGGTTACCAAGAGATTTAGTTGCAAGTGTAATGTCTCAATTTCTCAGAACATTAATTAAAACAATTTATTCATTTGTTTAATGAATTAAATGGTAATCACAAAAATGCCATTATTATTATTATTATTATTATTAAAATCAACAGTAAAACGATTAATCAGAGTTTGAAAGTACGAAAGTAGAATGACAGAAATACCCCTTGGGGTTTTGCACTTATTTGGAAAATAGATTAATAGAGAGCTTTTAAGGGTAAAAGGCAACCAAACATCACATGGTCTTCTCCATTAGCTCTCGACTCTTCTTGTTTGGTTGAATTCTTTAACTGCTCTTCAATATCTGGTATGAAACACCAAGGGCAGAGAAGTTGCTCTGATTAATAATTAAGCTTAGTAGGAAAAATCACCGAAAAGCCAAACCTAAAGAATTATGGATGTACAAACAGGATAAATAACACATGCGATAATAACTGAATAGAAAATGGAACATATAGATTTGCTAAGCTTTCATTTCTTTTTAAGTTTCTAGAAGTACCATTTTCCCTTGGTATTCTGTTCTTACCCGACTTATTTAGCATAGAGCACTAGGTTGATATTGACAAGTCCTTACTAAGGCAAAAAATAGATCTTTTACAGTCTACTTGAGTCAATATCTATGTCACTCTAACCAAACCCGATCGGTATACGTGGTTTCGCCAAGTCAGGTACCAACGAACTTTAGACGCTTTCCTTTTATTGGCTCAAGAATGCCCAAGACAAGGCCACCACTCTCTCGGAGCTCGGAGCTATTGATGTATACATCTTTGAAGTCACCTCCAACTGAATATACTCATCTCCTAGTTGGGGTCCTAAAAAAATTAATAAACTGGACGACGCCCGGTGGAACTCTAACTCACATGGAACACAAATTGGGACGACACCCAGAACATCAACACTAGGCTCGACGGCGAAAACATCACTTGGCATGACGACCACCAATATCCGTTTTATAACTTATTTGTTAATAAACCTACTTGTTCTCTACACATTTTCACTACTTATGGTATTACCCAATAGCCTTCTCTTTCTTGTTACTGATACTATTTGAACCGGTGTCCCTAACGTAGATTTTAGGTTTCCACATAGTTCACAAAAACAAATAGTAAAATTTGACTTGCTACAGTTTAATAGCACAATGACTCTACTACATTAAACTTATTGGCACGATGACCATACTCTTTCCATTTACAAGGTCTGCCGGCACGACGATTGTAACTCTAACCGACATCAACAACTTAGGTAGCACGACGGTTGAACCCGAAACCCTTGTAAACTATATCATTCAGAATCATACATTCTAACACTAAGCATCCATAACTTTTATCATAATATTGATTTCTCACGCACGTTCTATTAGCATAAAAACAATACAAGATCATGGTCAAAGTGGTCAACTCGCTCACATAGGATTCCACGGGAACTCGTGGACATACAATTTGTGTTTGTTGATACTTGTGCAACGTGTTCATGCATAATAGAGTGATTAACAGTTTGTAATTATAGTTCAAGATGTCTGATCGACATCCAGTAGTTTGTTGGATTTTACCAGGTCGCTCAAGCGGCCTAGAGCTCCCTCAAGCGGTCTACTGAATTATGGGTTTTGTTCTCTGGATCTCAAGACAACTTCAGCCAGAATTTAGGGAGGTTGCTCAAGCGGCTTAGAGCTCGCTTGAGCGGTCTCAAAAATTTCAGATTCTGACTTTCTAGTTAAGGTGTCAGAATCCGTCAGAAAACAAAAAGGTAGCTCAAGCAGCCTATAGCTCGCTGGAGCAAGTTATCGTTTTTAACAGATTCTGGGTAAAGGTTTCTAATGTAAAACCAACTGATCAAAGCCCTATTCCATGTTTCTAATTCAAAACAGAAATTAAAAACAAATGCAGAAACTTTACAGGTTGAAAATCATTAACCCCATGTCAACTTATCCAATCAATCTACGTTTAGAAACAACTTCATACATTAGCATGGTAGTGAAGAAAAAAAAACCCTAACACGCTTTTGACATAGATTGGAATATCTACCTACTATAATCCGACCACTTAAGGGTTGGAAGTGAGATTCCCTACCTTGATTTGTTGATTCCATCAACGAACACCCTCGGATCATCAAGATTTCATATGAACAAAACCTCCACCCTTTAACTCTCAAGAACTCCTAGAACACCCTCAACTCTAAAAACATTGTCTCTCTCAATCTTCTGATTACAAAATATGTGTATGAAAAACAAAATTCCACCTAGGTTTAAGTAGGAATTAACCCCATAAATGCGTAATCAAAACCATAATTGCTGGTATTAATCGAAAATCGTAACTCCTCCATTAATGGCCTTCAACAACGATTTGCCTATTCAAAATTTGAACAGAGCGCTCGAGTGGTCTCAAGCGAGCTTGAGACCTATAGATTGCTCGAGTGAGCTACCAAAATTTCAATTCTCAAATTTTTTAGATATAAAATTCAATCTATTAACAGAAAATCTAATTTATAATGTTTAAAATTAATTTAAAAATTAGAGTTATTACAACAAGTTTATCGAGGGGAATGGGGATTAAGCCCATATATTGAAGTTGCTATAATAACAACTCAACCTAGTTGATTGAAGATCTCAAGATTTAAGTTCAAAGGGACAATCGAGTTGTATGTAACTCCGGAGAATCACTATGGAGACCACGTGTTCTACACATTCATATGATACTGCAATGATGTCCGTAGTGTCCAAGGTTAAACTACATATTTAGAAACCCAAATTGAGTATAGCAGGATGCTCCTAATGAGAATCACCTATATGAATGAGAATGAACCGCTTCTATGAGAATTTTTAAGGCTGAATTCTCTACAAATATTCATGAAAATTAAAAGTGTCTCAGGACCATAATGGGCACAACTATAAGAATCAAACTGTGTGTGCAATATCCCATGTGACGGCTGTTGAGTTGTTTTACATTAATGGTTGAATAATTTAAGACATCGCGTTCACTGCTTAGCTAATAAATTCGATAATCCTTCACAAAGGAAGGTTCAAACCAAAAGTTACCTTATCCTATAGATGATAGTTCCTACTGAACTCTCGAGATATTTGTATTTGCATCACATTATACATCATGACAATTTCATTCACGTGGGAGACTATTTTAAAACTATTGAATCTTGCAAATTTTGAGTCCCGATTAATGTGGGTCTTCTTCTTCGACCAGGTTGGTCCCGCATACCATTGTGTTCATCCTCGTGAGAAGATTAAAATCAAATATTAAGTTTGCCAAAAATATTTAAAGGTGAACGAGAAATTGTGACCAAAAGATAGCACAAAATCTTTGAGAATTGGAGAAAAATCAACTTCAATTTTGGGATGAACCCAAATGGATATTTCCTTTTGGGTTTATTTAATTAGCATTGGGCTGGGGCCCGAACAGATTAAATGATAACACTAAAAGATTTTATCTTAAAGGTTGTGATTGTTCGGGTTAAGTGACTCTTCGAACAACACTATGGGCCTTTGAGTAGTCACCATATCCCTCAAATTAGACACATTTTTAACCATAAATAAAGTCTCTCTCCTCTCATTTTTGACCTAAAAAATTCTAGAACATTCGCGTAGCCGTTACAGGCACATTCTACATTCAATATTTTGAGAGTTCTATATGATTTTGGTTCGCATTTTAGGTAGATTAAAGTGTGTCTTCTATCCTTTGATAATCATTGTATTCAGGAAAGTATTCGTCCACAAAATCCGTCGGCATCAGTGTGAGGGCGATTTTATTTTAAGGACATAATAATTGATCGACCGGCAAAAGTGTCGCTGATGCGCCGGCCAAATCAATATTTTAATTTAGTTAAAACTGATCTTTGCCTCAAATGATAGATAACCAGTAGAGCGGCAAGATAGAGTATCGATCCACGAAGAACAGCAGGAAAGGGAATCACGAGACTTGAAGTTGTAGCGTTTCGGACGCTAACCCTTGGTTTGATTGGTTGATTAATATCTAAAGCTGCAATTAAAACTAAGATAGGA
>JABCMJ010001751.1:0-25233 GCA_014822125.1 Arbutus unedo
AAAAAAACATAATTTAATAACCCTTAGTAATTCACCTAATGATGAAAGGAAGATTTGGACTTAAAATCACAATTAGCTTTTATGAAAAAGGCAAAAAATCATTCTTAGACTATGCGTGGAGCGTCATTTTAAACATTATTTTAATGACTAAAATATTGTTCAAACTGTTTTAACGCACATCCGGTGGATTTGGTTAGGTGAATTCCGGTGTATTGAAGAATCATTCTCTCTCCTAGTAAAAGCTTCAACAATAAAGTTCAAGAAGACTTTTAGAGTGAGA
This sequence comes from Arbutus unedo, assembly GCA_014822125.1. Classification (NCBI taxonomy): domain Eukaryota; kingdom Viridiplantae; phylum Streptophyta; class Magnoliopsida; order Ericales; family Ericaceae; genus Arbutus; species Arbutus unedo. Next base: position 281 of record JABCMJ010001751.1, read on the forward strand.
AAATGAGGAAATTGAATGCGTTACGCAACTGGTTTTTGACTTTTTTTCTGCTTTGTTTGCCTTCGGCAATCCGTCCATTGATTTTTTAAACCAGCGGCATCTTCTGTATCATCCGTTCTTTGCTAAAATGGAGGTTTGTCTGAATCCATGGGAACAAAACCCACAGTATCAAGCACAAGATATTCTTAAGAAGCCTAGTGTTCAGCAAAGCTTAAAAAAACTTACATATTTACAACCAACCATATTCGTACAATCTATATATACAAAGATCTTACTGTGCACACCGCATAACACAGTGTGTTGCGCACTAAAACGTCGCCGCTTTAGTCATCAAAATACTGTCGAATAGTGTGATAGTATCTAGATAGTTTTTGAGCGGCATTTCAACACACTTTGTTGCATCCAAGTGGATTCTACAGTTTACCTGAAACGAAAAATTCATTTCTCAGAGCTGTGAGCCTATGAGAATTGGACAAACATAAAACAACAAATTAGTGTTTCAGGTGTTTGCTAACAAAAAAGAAAGAAGGGGGAACGAAACACAGCTTTCAGCCTATCATTGGTTTTACTATTTTCAACAAATCAATCTGTATAGTATAAGAGGAAATTCAACAAAATATTCTATCCCAGCCACTTGGGTCACGCTATGCTATACATTCTTTGAGCACTTTAGCTCATCTGAATCCATGAACTCTATACAAATGCTCGCTAGTTGAATTTCCTCCACCCACCCAATCTTCCTCCTTTGAAAAGGGAAGCCAAAAACTGCTATAATCAGGATGGCAAACGAAAAAAGTTGTTCATGAACAGCTCGAGGCTCAGCTCATCTACAGTTGGTTCATACTCATTTGATTGACAACAGTGGGAAAGTCACATATACAAGATAGAGACTAAATTTGAACCAACTCAACCTTTAGATACAGTGTAGAGCTCAGCTCAAACAAGGAAGACTTCAGGCAGAAGAGCGCGTGAAGAAACCATATCACATTTTGATGGAATGGCATGAAGTATCCTTCCTAGACCAATCACATTTTGACACAATGTTTGCCAAACTGATCTGGCTAACAAAGAATCGCCTTCAACTAATGTCATAGTTACGTGATGTACAGTACAACAAAATTAGTTTGCCCCTTTTCATAGTTACCTGATGTACAGTACAACAAAATTAGTTGCCCCCTTTTCGGCTTCTTCATCAGAAATTTGCTGAGGCTTTGTGTTTTCAAAGTCAAAACAGAAAACCTTCAAGTGGAATGGTACAACAATCAAGATACCCTCCTTGTCAACCAAGTAAGCAATTTGGTGGCAAACAAATAGCTTGGATAAAAATGGACAAGCTATTGGTAAACCAAGCATGTCGGGAGCTATTGGATATCTCCTTGTGTTTTCTGTGTCAGATGGTTTCTGTAGAGTACTTCCTTTTATTTCCTTGTTCAAGAACTTTCTGTCAGCTAGAGGTGAACTTGTTTTTCATTTACCAAAAAGTCCTATGGAAATCATTTGAGCTGAACTAGCTTCACCGAACCATCTCCACCACATGTCAGAAAACCATGTGGAATCACTTGAATATCGGTAACGCCAGCCTGAAATAATAGCACAAGACATTATTTAGGTCATGACCACGGGCTAAAGAGCACTATATGCTTCCAGCATGGAGAATATACAATAAAGCTTGAAGACCAACTTAGGTAATAAAATCAATTACCCGGACCACTCCACCAAAGCCCCGTGAACTAGGCTGCAGAAAGGTACGTCTTTCATGCAATTTTGACCAATGAAATACTAACTTGGCCTTTTTTGCATCCCAAAGTTTAACATCTCCATCTTTGCTTCCAGTCAAGAATAGACTGGAATTCGGGATGGTAGTTATTTTGGTGACACTCCCTTCAATAAGAGCAATGATCAATCAGAACTCTGTTCAGGAAAATTTATCATATTCGATCATACTCCACAACATTATGTTTCATTACCTAAATGAGCCTTAGGTATATACCAAAGCATCCCGTCTGGATTCTTGGCCCCTATTTGGTTCTGCATGTCCGCAGTCAAAGATGCATTGTACTCTGATTCACCACTACCAAAATGTCTTTGCCTCTTTGCTCTTCCAGTAGCTATGTACCGGAAATCGTGAAGTCCAACGTCACCCCCTTTCCCCCCAGTCACAATGAATGGAGAAACGGAACCACTTCCAATGTCATTATCGAACACAGAAAGTGAGCGGGCACCACCTACTCGAGCAAGTATACATGCAAAAGAAAGTTCAATATGCAAACTTAGAAGGCTGAAAGTTTAGAAAGAAAATCAAATTAGGTTTTCCCTCTATGTCCAAACATGATGCCCGAGGATACTTGGAAAATGTGCATAGAAGATGAATAATGAATACTATCATGCTTTTGATACCGTACTACAAACAATACAAAAAGTGAGGATAACATGCATTTATATACCTGATATCTCCTTTCTCCCTGCAGGACAAGTATGTTCCATAAAATTCCAACCTCCAATTGAAATTTTCTTTTCTCCTTGAATAAATGGTGGTACCGACAAATTTATGAGTTTCACATCAAACCAACAAATGGTATTCCCTATACTAGCATAACCAGTGCCTCGGGATTAAGTCTTCTAACAGACGTTAAAAGGAAATAACTTACTAGTCAGATTCCATGAAAGAGAAAACAAAAACTACCATGTGGATCAAATTTGCAGTTAGCAGTTCGCAGGACATAAACAAACCTTCATGACAAATGATGGAAGCTTGAGAAGTTGTGGGTGGTGCAAGTGTGTCCCATATAACCACGTTAGAGTTATTGGAGCTATAGCCAGCGACAGCAATGATTGATCCACTGGCAGTAACATAAGTGACATCCCTGGAGCAAATGGTACGACGAGTTGTTGCAAATTATATTTAGAAGTATCAAAAGTACAAATATGACATGTAACACTGACATTTAGTACCCAAAACAATAGAGAACTAAAAACTTTTATGATTGATGTCCATGTATACAGCATTGACTGCATAGTTATCTGATCTCTTTAACGACAACATTGAATGTTAGAATATAAGACTATCCACATACTACTTCCTTTGGAGACCAATTTCAATGGATAAATGGTCCAGGATCTAAACTGACCAGAAAGCTACCGTCTAACAACTAGATTGTCCCACCATAGAATTGCAGAAGCAAAAAGATATGGCCAACCCAACTAGAGGAAACGGCACCACTTGACTTCTGATGTTCTTATGTTTTACAGCCCCCATCAGCCATTCATCACACACACACTTTCTCTGAGAGAGAGGTCTGCTAAGCCGGGCAATTGAAGAGAAAACCCCTCAAGTTTATATGGAAAGCAATTTCTTCTTCTCAGGAGAGAATATCATCAAATTGCAGCTCACAAGAAACAAAAGCTATCAAATTCTGTTAGGTTTAAGAACCTAACAAATTCTTCAGCTCAAAAACACGAGTTTTTAAAAGATTTTTGTGAACCATCAATGCATGAAAGGGACAAGGAAAAAAGTTGGGTACAATATTTTACGTGCAGGTGGTGCAGCTGTGCAGGTGGCCAATAAGAGCAAGCATGTGGCCTTCATGCCAACTTATGAATGCTAGCTATAATGCTGTGCTCCACAACAGTTAGCTCGACTTGCAGATATTGCACACCTGCACCTAATAGTGTGTTTCAGTAACGTAAGAGATACTTAAAGAGATATCACGTACGATGCGTGGTTGTTAAAACAGATAGATGATTCCGTTGGAGAGATATTGCTCCTTCCTCCCACCTCAAGCTGCCATGTGCATACGGTCCCATCTAATGCAGCAGTTGCAAATCTGTGTCCACAATGATCAAACTGCACAGCTGATATTGAAGCAAGAGCATATGGTGGAGGTACATTTGCAGCAGGAAGCACACCATATGTTGCAGTAGCTTTATCCTTGCCAAACTGCACCCATAGTCTTTGTTAGCTGCTATATCAATTCATACAACGGAAACCAGTTTTCAACAACGTGAAACTTAATGCTGCAACTTCAAAATTTGTATGGCATGCATGGTAAACGAGAACAGGCACGCTTTCATTAATTCTGTTAAAGCATCTAACTCAAAATTAACAATGAGTGGAGAGGCCACCCAGGCTCCTATACCAATTTTTGGAGGTAATAATTATCAATGTGGGACAAAAACTAACAACACATGTAACTCTTGACCCGCACGTGGAGAGGTAAACAACAGATTCATGACACACGGATCATAACAAAACAAGGTGCACTTAAGGCACAATCAATAGGGCAACCCACCAAGAGAGTCTTGTCCAAAAGCCACAGAAACCCAACTCTCACACCATAGTACAACATCCAACTCAAAACCAATTGGCAATGATTGGAGAGGCCGCCTAGGCTCATATACTAGTTTTTGAAAGTAATAATTAAAAAATGCAAGACAAATTCTAACAAATTCCTATTGGACTTTTTGTCACACTTTCATCGAGTATATAAATAGCAACCCAAACATAAGGAAGGTTTTCAAAGTAAAAGCACCAGTTGAGGATTCAATCAACCATATTATTCAGGATTAATACTCATCTTAAGAATGATTGTTCACCAATTCATAGCAAATTCTTTATTTCTTACATGTTGGTAGCACGGCTAACTTTGACCACATTATTTCCAGCAAATATTGCAAACGAAGAAGCAAATCTTCACACATATAAAGGTGGAATTACAGTGCTCCACCCTCGGGAGAGTAATCTGAAGCAATTTATTGCTCTGACAAAGTCCATCAGAACATTTTCCAGAGAGCAAATTCATTTGGTACATTGCAGAAGATCAATCTTGGGCATATAGAATGAAATATCTTGGTTGACAATCCATACCTCCCATAAGTAAATGTGAGTGTTACTAGATCCAACCAAAAAGAAAGGCCTAGAAGGGTGACTCGAGAATGCCTTTGTGTTCACATTTTCCACAGTGGCAGGTAGATCAGTGAGCTCCTCAAAATCCTCTTGAATCCCCCAACCTAGGCCGGATGCACCCATACCAGCATAACCTGGAATTCCAAATGCTCCACCACCTGTTAAGTCTTTCCCTGGTCTTGCCAAAGAACCGACACCAATGGTTGCTCCACCCAAACCAAGGTGTGACCCCTTCTTGCTTCCAAGTCCAATGCCAGGAGACACACATGTAGGGACCGGGATAGATTCAGATCCAGCCCACCCATTACGTGGCCAATCAGCCTCTTCCCAGACATAGTTAAACTGATCTCTAAGAGGTAGCTCATCATCCCAGTTAAAGAATACTATCCCCTGAATGAAAATATGGCATCACGAGAAATATAAACAAAATTTCAGAATGGAGATAAATGAGGAGAAAATCATTAAATGAAAACAAAATGAAACTCCTTTCCAAGGATGCTTAATATCATCAGTTTAATCAAAATAAAACCCTGGTACATCCTAAAGCAGGCTGGAGCACTGCTCCATTCATAGAATGAAAGCAGTGTCCTCACAGAGCATGCTGCTGCAATTGTTGGGTTATTCCTTGAACAAAACTAACTTTAAACCCTGAGTTTGAATTCGCATTACCAGCAAAACGCAAATGCAGAGTAGCAGAATCCAACAACGGAGATTGAGGAATAGAAAGCAGCTTTCACCATGCAACCACATCATCAAGTAGTTAAGATGAAAGATAATTCCATGCTTGGAGTTTATACGGTACACTAAAAAAAAGCTCAATAAATCCTACATTTCAGAAAGGGGTCTCACCTTTTTGTTACTAGCAAGAGCAGATTGCTTTTGATCAATGGAGTTGATACACAATGCCTGCTCATTCATGGAGATTCAGCAATCACGAAATACATAACGAAGCTTGGGAAATTTTGGTTACCAGGAAATGTATATGTTGTAACAGTCATAATAATAAAAAAAAAGGAATAGGAGCAGGGAAGAAGTACCTCTAAAAGTTCTCCATTTCTCCTATAAACTTCTTTAGGGTTCTGGAAAGGCATAAACTTCTCAGTAAGCATCGCATTTGGTTGTATAGAACTTGGAAAAGAATCACTGTCTGGAGATGGGCCTCGTACAGGTGATCCAGTTTCACTGCCATCAAAACTACTGCCCAGCCTACCTTCGTGTCTACAACTTCCCACAGCTTTACTCTCCCCACCGACGCTCATAAATATGTCACTCCAGTCTTTGGAGGGCTTTGGCTTAATATACTGTTGCCATTTAAAGTTTTGTTGTTCAAGTCTTTCAAATATGACTTCAGGATCAGCAAGAAAATTCCATAATAGCTCAGATGCCGATAAGCCAGTTCCAATATTCATCCCGCCCGGACTGTCAAAACCCTGACTAAGGTGCTGATTGAGGGCTCTTGGAGGCGACTCACTGAACCCTTCTAACCACGTAAGATTAGGTTCATTGGACCCATACTCCATTTTCTGCAACAGAAATGTTGCAAGCTGCTTTGTACTGTAAGAAGAAATATGTGCATATGTAGTTTTCAATAACTTGGCCAATACCACCAAGACCAAAGTCATTTGATTAGACACATTAATTCCATCAGGTTCAGACATTTCACACTCAGACATGGAAGAGGAAAGTCTATAAAATGGACCAAAAGAATATTTATCTTCAATGTTCTCAAATAACGAATTTAGGTGATCCTTCAGAAACGTTGACAAGTGTGCCCACAAAGCAGTCCTAATGATTTGCCATCTCACTTCTTCTGGTATTGAAGATATAATAGCCTCACCTTGATAATGCGGTGTCGGTTTTGTCAACCCGACAGCATTTATCATGTTATCAACCATTGACTTCTGAGCCAGCAACTCTTTAGTCTGGTGGAGGATCATCTTCAGATCAGCCATGGCGATTTCATTAGGAGCATGCCCTTTTGAAGATGTGAGCAAAAGAGGTTTCACAATCAGAATAAGAGCTTTAGAATTCCTCTGAAGCCAAGCTGATGCAAGGTATGCACAATATTCCGATAAAACAAGGATGATGGAGGTTTTTCTGAGGAAGTCTTCACCACAAAAATCAGAGGACAACTTTAACATGGCTCTCAACCTCCACATTGACCATATGAGAACTTGCAAGTAAGGCTTCGAAGCAGCCGAAAAGCCTAATGTATTTTCACAGGCAGTATTAATATCAGTGGAGCAGGGTTTTGGTTGAGAGCAAGTTATAAAACAGGAACCAACATATCTTGAAAATAAGCAGGACATTTCTTCAGTAGCCTTCAAAATTAGCCTGGATTCCATAGGATATAACAAGGAACTGCCAAACAAAGCCCTCTTATCTTGTGAGGAGTATTGAGAAGCATAAGCACGCAATAGTGGGTATCCAATAAAGGATAATCCACTATTTGACAGGAATATTATGATCTGTATGATAGGGGAAAAAAGAAGATATCAGTCTCTTCTGGAAAAGAACTCGGGTGCATCAAAACAACGAGAAAGTGAGATGTGTATGGATGGGTCAACAAACTACATACCATGTTAATCAGATGGCAAGGATTCAAAGAGAATTTTTGTTCAAGATACACAAGCACTCCCATTAACTTCTTGTGAAAACTTTCAAGTAACATTTTGTCCTGTTCAATCTCATACCCAGAGCATTTGGTATCTGGCCAGCTTGGATGCTCTCTTAACAGTTTTGAGATGTACTGCATTGATAAATCTAATTTAGCATGTGTCTCCGTATGAAAAGCTACATCACCTGATATCCAGTTACAGGAGGAATTATATGGAGATGGCATCATCATCCTTGTCAGAACTTCAGCTTTTCCAATGTCTGTCCTGCTTCCTTGATCTGATCCCCCAACCATGCTCAGAGAAGTCGAAAGGCACTCCAAAGCTTCCATCTTAATAAAAAATAGATCAGTTCAACATGCTTACTGGGGAACAAAACTATGTAACCCAAAAAAGAAAGAAAGAAAAACCCCACCCAAAGCACACAAACAACCAGACCTTTTTAGAAGGAAAAAATATCCCAACAACATAAACGTAACGTACTTTTAGCGTGAGAAATAAAGCTGTTATTATCTCAACCTACATACATACAAAAATAACTGCATATTTACTTCTTTTTGTATCCTTGCCGTGTCATCTCTTGAATTTTGCGGACAATGTTTGTGTCTATGTCTGCGTAGTTTTGTTTCTGTCCTATGCCCGTGTCTGTGCTTCTTAGGTGGCATGAGCTACCTCATGTATATTATGCCTGTCAGCGAGCTTCCAATCTCAGGCCACATCCACGGACAGACACAACTACTTCATTCATCTCTCACATTTCATTCTTGGAATATGTTGCTTCATGCAGCTCATGCTGAGGAATCTGTCCTTAGTTGTCCCGCATGTTCCTCCAGATCCAAAAGCTGGTTCAAGAATTTTCAGCTTCTATTTCTTTTCACCTTCAATACTCCCATGTTGAGCATAATTCTAACTGGAGCACCATGTCCCACATCGGAAGTTTATATAGGTGATATTGGGTATATAAAAAACCGTTTAAGCTACTACTAAAATATTAGGTTTAAACATTTTGGGCCATGTGATTAGGTTCCAACAAGTTACTAGGCCAGTGATTTACACAGAGCGTTACACTAACTCCTAGGCTTTAGCTATCAATACTGAAGTATAGCCTTGTCCTCTAAGTCACCCGATCAAAACGGGGACCGATGACTTGTCAAGTATCTCGTGGACCAAATTAGTGCCTGGGTTGAAATTGGTGACTTTGTTATGATTGCTAAACCTTGGCACACCTTCTAACTTACTTAATCACAACATCTGTACACATAAGATAAGTGTTAAAAGTCTTATGTGTGTAGAACTGTAATTATATTAGGATTAAGATTTATTTCCCTATGTAAAATAGAAGTAGAATTTGTTAGAAATCTAGTTAAATTAGGACTTGTTTTGCTTATATAAATAGTACGGTTGATGAATAAAAAAATATTCTAGTTTTATTAAATCTAACATGGAATCAGAGCGGGACGAAAAACCCTAAGCCGTCACCCACTACCATCATCTCCGGAATTTATCAGCCACCGTGATTGTGTTCGTTTTATTCCTTTGTGGTTGAAGCGTTGTCGCTCTACCATATCATTACCTCTCATCACAATCCAGCAACCCAACCTTTGCTGGCGGTAGCTGCCTAGTCCGCAGTTCCGGTGTTTTTTCCGGCAAGCCCAGTTTTTTCCCGGCTGCACTGTTCATAGCGCGGTACTATTCATACTCATTATTCATCGCGCAGGCACTTTTCACGGGCTGCGCACTGTTGCTGTTTCTGTGCGTTTCTGTTCAATTTCTATGCAGTTTTTGCTCAATTTCTGCGCATTTCTGCATTGTTTCTGTGAGTTTGTGCGCTGTTTTCGCGCGTTTCTGCACTGTTTACTGTGCTGTTTCTGCAGGTTTTTTGGTTGTGCGATTTGCCGATTGCGATCTGCTGTTTTCTGGGAGCTATTATTCTTCGCCTGCATTCTCAGTTTGTTTGGTCTCTGTTTTTTTTCAGTTTGTTATTGGGTATCTCTCTTCTGCATTGCAGTATGGTTAGTACAAGATAAACAAGTGGGCCTATTGATCGTGAGTCCATCCGGTGTGATTATTCCTCTCGGAGGCGCGAAGGCGGAGTTGGTAGTAATGGTTATGGTTCCGGACGTTTTGATCATATGGGTGATTTTTCTCAGGAAGAAATACATGCTATCCGGTGCCTTATGGCTCAAGCTAATTGTCCATCTACTATAGCTTCCGCTTCCACAACCGCCTTCGCTTCATCCCATTTTGCTCACATAGGTATTCTAGCACGTGCATTTACTGCCTCTTCAGCTGTTCCTTAGATTATAGATTCCGGTGCTTCCAATCATATGACAGGTTATTTCCCGTGTCTATTCGCTATTTTCCCTCTTTGTTTCTCTCTTTAGTTTTATATATTCTAAACTTTGGTACCATAGTGACCATAATGAGGGGGAGCCTATATCTGCTGAAGGGGCAGGAACACATGACATTGATGGTGATATGGGGGAACGGATATACAGATTACAAACGGCGAACTTAAAAACATACACTAACCGGAAGAACAAAAAGTCCTCATGTGTGATGCCACCTTGTCCATCACAATCGCCTGCTCCAGTTCCAGACTCCTCGGCTAACTCATCTGGTAATGACTCTTCTGTCATTGAAACTCCCTCTATTGATTCTGATAATCTTCCTATTGCTTTTCGAAAAGATGTTAGGTTGTGTACTTAACATCCCATTTCCCAGTTTATTTTTTATGATTATTTATCTCCTTCGTATCATGCTTTTGTTTCTTTTGTATATTTTATATCTATTCCACAGAAATGGCAGGATGCAATAATGATACTTAAGTAGAAAGGAGCTATGATGAAAGAGATGACAGCCTTGAAAAAGAATGACACTTGGGAGCTAGTATCACTTACAGGGGAAAATAAAACAATAGGATGCAAGCGAATTTTTACTGTTAAGCAGAATGCTAACGGTACAGTTGAGAGATACAAAGCGCGACTTGTTGCCAAAGGTTTTACTTAAACCTATAGTATTGACTACGAGGAGACGTTTGCTCCAGTAGCAAATATTAACTTTGTGTGAGCGTTACTCTCTTGTGAGGTAAATTTGAATTGACCTCTTTATCAGTTTGATGTGAAGAATACCATTTCTTCATGGTGAGTTAGAAGAGGAGGTATATATGGATATACCACCAAGTTTTTCTTCCTTTGATACAGAAGGAAAAGTGTGCAGGTTGAAGAAGACTCTTTATGGGTTAAAACAGTCACCAAGAGCATGATTTGGTAGATTTTCAAAGACTATGTTGTAATTCGGATACAAACAAAATCATGCCGACCACACTATGTTTATCAAAGGAGGTGCTGGTAAGATCGCTATTCTTATTGTTTATGTTGATGATATAATAATGACAGAGAATGATATGGATGAGATTCTTAATGTCAAGTCTAGCCTAACTTAAGAATTCGAGATTAAAGATTTGGGATCACTGCGGTACTTTCTGGGAATGGAAATGGCAAGGTCTGATCGAGATATTTTGATCTCCCAATGGAAGTATATCCTTGATCTATTGGAAGAAACAGGTATGTTGGGTTGTAGACCTGCAACTTCCCCTATTGAGGCAAATCATCAACTCAGTGAAGACTCAGGGAACGCACTGATAAAGAAAGATATCAGTGACTAGTGGGTTGACTAATATACTTAGCCCACAATTGACCAGATGTTTCTTATGCAGTGTGCATTGTTAGTCAATATACGCATGATCCTCGTGCTTCACACTTGGATGCAGTCTATCGTATTTTGAGGTATCTCAAATCAGCTCTAGGAAAAAGGATCTTGTTTTCTAATCATGGTCACTTACAGTTGGAGGCATTCACTGATGCCGACTGTGCTGGTTCTGTGGATGATAGATGTTCTACTTCTGGCTACTGTACTCTCCTTGAAAAAATTTGGTTACTTGGCGAAGTAAGAAGCAATTAGTGATCGCCAGGTCTAGCGCAGAAGATGAATATAGAGCTATGGCTCATGGCGTTTGTGGCTCTAAACCTTGTTACGTGATTTGGGAATATCTGTTAATGGTCTAATGAAACTCTATTGTGACAACAAAGCTGCCATCGGCATTATTCATAATACTATTCAACATGACAAAATGAAGCATATTGAGATTGACAAGTACTTTATTAAGGAAAAGCTCAGTGATGGGTCAATATGTATGCCTTTTGTGAAATTTGAAGATCAGTTAGTTGACATTTTCACGAAAAGGTTGGGCAGCAAGAGTTTCCACCCCATTGTGTTCAAGTTGGGTTTCATTGATATCTTCGCACCAACTTGAGGGGGAGTGTTAAAAGTCTTATGTGTGTAGAACTGTAATTAGATTAGGATTATGATTTATTTCCCTATGTAAAATAGAAGTAGAATTTGTTAGAGATCTAGTTAAATTGGAACTCGTTTTGCTTATATAAATAGTACGCTTGATGAATAGAAAAGTATTCTGATTTTATTAAATCTAATAATAAATGAAAACTGTTCTGAAAGAGACATATGAATGGGCAATAACTTGACTCTGAAGTGAAAATGTAATCAAGAATCTAATGTCACTTGAATTGAAACACTTTATATTAAAAAAAGATCGCTATCTTTATTCTTGGGTAGTAGTTACGAAACAAAAAGAAAGTACAAATACAAAGCTTCTAATGCTCAGAATAACTAACATATGTTTCTTTATCTCCCAACTTGCCAATAAAACAAGAATAATTAGTCAAAGGGCGGAAGACTTGTCCGCTGTCAGATGAAATAGAAGACAAAAAGTTTAGATAAACTTACAGGCAGGCCACATCTGTTAAGGGCAGTTGTACTCATCACAATCGCCCACCTACCCAGGACTGCAGCGTCACGCTCTCCAATGGCATTCTTCAGGCACTTATTGGTTGCCAACATTAGGCAGTATTGACCGATGCTTGGATCCAAAAAAGGAGTATGATTGGAAAACAGGGCAGAGCTATTGGCGGGAGAATCCTTTTGAACACCAAGCATTCTCAGAAAGGATTGTGCATGATTCCCTACTACCCACTGCAAGAAAAATAATAATACAATGGACTTCTACACTTCAGGAAACAAATAAATTGTTCTAAATGAATCCATAGTCCTATATGATATCTCTTGATGGATAAAACTTATAACTCAGCACCTCTAGAAAGCTTGCCAGCCAGTAGTCGCCTTTTCCAATTGCAGATGGAAGCAAGAAATTTAGTATAAGATGACGCTCTAATGCCCCACCATAACCCTCAACAAGGCGACAAAGTACAATAGCAAGCTGCTCATCCCCAAGATTTTTGGCACAGACAGTAACAGCAGAAGAGGTATCACCGCCAAGCAAAAAGAAAGCAGCAGCCAGCTCCAGCTGATGTTTTCCCATTAAAACGTAAGCATTTTTCAAAGCAGCTGCTTTATTTTTATCCTCCTGCAAGATTGACTGAATGTCGGTGCTCGTTTGATAACAGATAAAATTTCAAGTAACTACAGAACTCAATAAGCTACGGCATCCTATGCCCACTATGCAAAATGCAAGCAAGCAACATGAAGAAAATAAATGTGACACTTTTTGCAGTCTGACTCCAATAGGCAAGACAAAAGTTGATTAAGATCACAGGGGGAAAGTAGACAGTATGCGCTCCCCACCATTCATCCAACGTCTCAAGAGAAGGATTGAATGATTACTTACGTACTGCCCTATATAATTCGACCATGTCACAATGCCTAATCTTTCAAATTCAAGACTCCAACAAGTGACTATTTACTCAATATCTACAAATCAACAGAATACCTGAAAATTGCGTGAAAGAAATCCCACCAATGGCTTGTCCTTGTCATTTTTGCTAATTTTGAAGAGACCAGCCAAAACTTGAAGCCTGTTTAGTGCTATATATAGAAGTGCACAAGCTTTAGGATCCTTACTTTTCAAATATTGTTGCCTAGCCAGCTTCTCCATCTACAATACAAGAACCTGGTCAAAGTCAGGGAACTTGAATGAAATAGAACTTAAGCGACTGCCCCCTCTTTCAGAAACAGCTGTATCGCATTTATACAGGCGACCCTAGCAAAAGCAGCCATGGAAGTGCCAAGTCAATGATATATGGCATGGATGCCAAAAAGATACAAATGATACCCATATCAATAAAGAAACAGCTGCCATAGCATCTATAATGTTGACCCTACATAGAACAGCCATGAGTTGTGCCAAGACAATGTTAGATGCTGTGGACGCCAAAAAGGTAGAAATGATACCTTTCAAAACATGTCCATAAGTACAATACAAATTTGCAATCCACACACCTGATAATCTTCTTAATCATAATGCCAAACCCTTTACAATGGCTGCTAAACATGGGCCACAGCTTAACAAGAGTACACAGACTGCGAAGTGAGTTAGTAATGTATTCAAGTAATGCAGGAAGAATACAGATAGTCTTTTTTGCAACAACAACTATATCCAAATGGACCACCATGTTCTTACTTCATCCACTGAATCAACGGTATGCAGATGCTATAACTCTGATGGTAACAATATAAGACGTACTCCTACTAATATAGCCGAAACACCTGAGTACAACCCTTTATCCTCTACAAAGGGCAAGAAAAGGGAAAACCAACAGAAAGGTATGGAAATGGATAAACAACTTCTCTCTCCATACTTATATTCATGAGAAATATGCATTATAGCTTTCACAAAAGTCAAACCGTAATTCAATTCTGGTTTTTAATTTCTTCCAATCGAGTAGCAGGTGGGAGGAGAATGCAAATCACTTGAGCAGAAAAAGATCACTAGAAATGCGTTAAACAGCTAAACGGACTGGGTTTTGTGAGAAACAAATATCTTATAGTTCATTAGAGAAGGTAACCAAAAGTAACTCTAATTAATACCTTCAAGCGCAATTGTGCTGCATTTATATACCAAAATCCAACACCTATATTCCGCATTTCTTGCCAAGATGGTTCATTGGGTAGAAGGGAACTGAACAAATTTTCATGGCAATCAGAGTGGAAAGCCCAAACAAACAGCCCGGAATCAACAACCAACTCACTTAAAGACGCAGATCGAGAAAATCTTCGGCAAAAATACAGCAATTGGAACTTTACTGCAACCCAAAACCTACACCAAAAAATAGTATGGAAAATGAAAAAACAATAGGAATTATAAGACAAAAGCAACAAAGAAAGAAGAACAACAAAAATTGACCACAACTATAGTGTCAAGAGCCAGAATGATAGATTTGGAGGTGAGTTGGCAATGAACTAAAGCACTATAGAATCGCACACATACAACAAGCAAAGAACTTAACTCTCTGTACCTCCATACAATGATTCAAAACCATGAAGGCACCAAACACAGAAAGTCGTAAACATCTTGTCAGACTTGTTGCAAGTTTTACGAGTAGAATGCCATGAGATTGCTAACTGTAAGGGCATACGAATGTGATATGTGTTTTCCCCCAAATTTCCATTAACATTTAAAATCTAGGTACCCATATAGTTACTGAAACAGAAAGTCGAGGTACCTTCGGCCAGGTTCATCAAGACTCTCATAAGCAGAAGCAGATTTTGGATTAATAACTTCACAGAGGAGATCAACAATGGCAAGAATTTGCATCTTTTCCGTGTTACTTACAGCTGTTATGTCATACAACTTCTCAACCGCTTCGAAGCATACACTAAGTTCAGATTCTGTAGAAGATGAATTGAGACTGTGACTGGAAGTATCAGACTGCCAACTATTGGTAAATTGGTTCACGCTTTTAGGTATCTGTAAAGATGAATCCTCATTCCATTTAAATGCTTTCTCGCTCGATCTTGTTGACTGAAATCCCTCAAGATAATTCGACAAGTGCACCAGTGGAATGGCATGCTTAGCCTTAGGAGAAGAAGATCCTCTCATAGAAGTATCAGTAGAAGAGAAATATTCAACAAGATGTCGTAGAACTACGAATGCTCGTTTCCAGTTACCTGAACAGGAAAAATTTTCCGTTACATTAAATCATTTGAAAGAAAACGTTGTTACAAGCTTGTTTTGTGCAATGTGAGCGTATAAGTATTTCTAGCATTCAAATATAGTTGCAATAGAACATATTTTACACAAAGAGAGCTGAAATTTAAACACCTGGCGGATGACAGTGTCGGACATTGAACTTCTAATGGCTCAAGGAAATACAGCAGTACAACAAACAAAGCAGTCTTCTGTTGAGCACAATAACACTTTTTTTGCAAAGCAATGGTCCACTATTTTGCTAACTACTTCAATCACAAAAAGTTTTGTTCTTCTCCCAGACACCCCACTACAATGACTGCCACAAAAAATCCCACCACAACCATCACCACACCACCAGATCCGTCACTATAGTTCTGTTAATGCTATTACATCCACTGCCCCTGCCTCCACGAACCAGTATTAAAGCTTCCCCTACCTTTTGAACATCAGCAATGCCTTCATAATCAGTATCACTAGGGACCCAGCACCAAAACCACCACTTTGTCCTCAACATAAACAATACTGCTGGCCATCAGCCCACATACAAAATCTATTAGAATACAGGTACTTTTTCAAGCGGTTTGGTTCCGCGGCAACAGGATTGTACCTTTAGAAAAGCAAGGAGGTCAACCTAGTTCAAGTACATAACATGGGTTCTGGCAATACAATGTAGTTTGCTAACTTATTGATCCCTCTAGCCATTTATCATTTGTACATTTCCTTGCTTTGTGTTTTATTCCACGGGACTTTTGACATATTCTAAGGCGTGGGAGATATGTCAATCATTGAGAAAAAGAAAATTTATTATGTTTGCTGCTTTTCCTCTAGAAAGCCACCGATTGTGTAAATTCAGGTTCTAATTTGATGACAGAATCTGTAGTTATGATCAAAGCCTGTCCTCCAAAAAGCCGGGATTGCATACACGTCGACTTCCTAGAAAGAGAATGTCAAACCTCAATGGCAATCACCTAACTGCATATTACCTTAGATGACTTAACTTCCTGTGCAAATTGTAAACACAATTATCAATCAGCTTGAAGCGTACATCAGAGAAATGAACCTGTTCTTCCCAAAGTGAACAGTTGTATGCTAAGTACGCCATAAGATCTTCCAACTA
This sequence comes from Arbutus unedo, assembly GCA_014822125.1. NCBI lineage: Eukaryota > Viridiplantae > Streptophyta > Magnoliopsida > Ericales > Ericaceae > Arbutus > Arbutus unedo. The sequence continues at coordinate 16,921 of JABCMJ010001751.1, forward strand.
CATCGGGCAAATCTCCCCTAAGGTCTTTGTTTAGGCACAGTCTATCCTACAAATGAAAGGTATGTGTCCTTGCAGCCTTGTACAATATGATCTTCTCTAGCGAATATCTCATTCACCCAAAAAAGAAATAACCATATCGGGCAAAACAATTCTTTTAAGTATCACTATATAGTACGGACTAGCCTTCCCTTCCAATGAAATTAGTCACCTTTCCCCTCTCCACTACAATGCAAGAATCACCATGCTACTTCTAAGACAACACTGCTACCTATAAATGCATTGTGGCCACTACCATATTAACTGAATCGAGAAGAAATACTTGTCAAAATCCATGTAGATAAATAGACATCTAGAAAATTTATGTATGCATGAGTATAGTGGATATATTATGTACATATGCATAAGTACACACACAAATACAAATATAGAAGAGAGAAAGAGATTTTCCAACATATAGGTCTATGTCTACGCAGATGCTTGGATACATTTGACCATCTGCAGGATGGTTGTCCTAACCTTTATTCAGTCTTTCAATCAGACATACAGAGCTCAAAGTGTAGATCCCAAAAGAAACAGAAAGCTCTTTAGTATATTATAATACATCAATACCTGTAGCAATATTCATTAGAAGTGCCTCGGGATTATAGACAGGTGGAGATCCACGTAACTTCTCAGCTACATCTTGCACACTACAGAAATCATTCTTTGTATCGAAATTATACTTCTGCTGAGCACTTGCTAAAAATATGCCTGACAGAACATGATTTTTTATATTCGTCTTCATAAGGAGTGCGGACAGCCCTTCTTTCTGATAGTCATTTGCTGTTGATTCCTTGGATTCACAAATATCATTAGCAACAAATATTGCACCAAGCATACCACTTCTTGATCCACCGTCACAATAAAGAAAATGATTGTTGCTCATTCCTGAATTACACTTAGCCTGCTGTGTTTTATCAGCCAATAATACCCACTGACTGAAGATAGAAAAGTACCTATCATAAACAACTACAGCCGTGGCTCCAGGGCCCCAGAGGAAGTGACGAATATCAGAAAACGTTTGAGCAAAAGCAATACAGAACCAATTGTTTTCTTCTATAGGTTTTCCTTGTTCCGTTAGAGGCTGAGCACCACTGAGTCTTTGAGCATACAACCGCAATTCATTTTGTAAGCAAACCCCAAGTAAGACTTGGCCACTTCCCAGAGTTAACCAATTTGACGCAACAACTTCTCCATCAAGTGATAATGTATCTTCAAGTAAAAAACTGCCTGCACTTGCAAGGTGCACAGTTTGCCATATATGTACAGTGTTAGAAGGATTTGAAGCCCCTGTAGGGCAGAGGGTTGCAATCTTTTGACCACAATCACTTAGAGATATTGATATGATGGGGCCTTGATGTGCGGCGAGCATACCAACTAGTTCCCATTGCAAATTTGAGTTCATTTGTTTACCCAGCATACTTCTCCATAGCTTCAAACTACCATTGGCACAGCCTGTGGCCATGTGATACCCGTAATAGTTGCAGCCAAATTCATCAACATGATCCCACTTTTGTTTTTCAGACAAAACCGAAACACTAGGACAAACCACGGCAAAACTTGTGACCTCGTCCTTGTTGTGTGGATCTGGGAATAACGAAGAGCAAGGATCAACATCAATACAATATCTCTTACCAGAAAAATTACTTTGGAATGCCCACGAACTGTTTCCATGAGCCTTTCCAGTGTCGAAATCGCATCCACAAGCCTTTCCATCCAAATCACAAGAATGGATGGTGATTTTCCATGACAAAGCCTGAAAGCCCTCCTTCCATACTGCAAATAGCAGAAAATTGTGAAAGCTAAAGGTTTCCTTACAGGTTGAAGGCAAAGGAATTGAATAGATATCGGCGGGCCATTTTCCATTACAATGACTGGTAAAGGGGATAGTGCAGAAGTTGTGACATAACATCTTCTCTTCGTCATGTCCAAAACTCTTAACCATGATACAGTCAATGCCCTGATCATGTCCCATAAGAAGAAGTATGTCCTCATCTAAAACCGAGGGCGCCCATGTCAAGCTTGTATATTTGGTCTGAAGTACAAGTTTTCCAAAAAGTTTCCACGCTGGGTTCAAAGTTGGCAGGCCCCTAACACAATTAGAAATGGTTGAAACTGACCAAAATAAAAGCAATCCATCAGCATCCAAAGAAACAGCAAATTCCGTCTCAAACCTATTAGGATGCACTACAACTTGTAAAACTTTTCCAGTATGACCGTCTATGTTTAGAATTCCACCAGCATTACATGACAAAATTTTCTTGTTCCCGGATTTATCTAAACATCCCTCCGCTGAATTAGTTGATATTGGAGAATAAAATTGTGACCAGCATAAGGAATTGCTAGGTGACAACCGAACCAAAGAGCACAAGTTTGGTGGACCAGAGAGTTCATTTCTTAGAATAACAACTTTATTTACCAGTATACCAGTTGTTCCCAGTTTAGCACCTGTCAATTCTTTTCTCTTCCATAAAGTTACTCGTGGAAACCTCATTGGAGATATGTCATCAAGACAATGAATGGCCCAAAATGTCACCAACATATGAGGCCCAAACGCGACTAACCATTCACACCTTCCAGACTTCTCATGCTTATAACGACCTCCTGAAGAAAAATATTGGCTGGCTGTTATACCTGCTGTGAGCACACCATCAGTGTCTTCTGCCCATCTAACAAATATATCAGAGCCCAGAATTCCATCCATTGTTTGGTTAATCTCAATTACTGCAGCAACACGGAAAGATTTTCTTGTGGTTTTCTGATCACTAGTGTCCTTGCCCATTCTTCTAACCCTCCCGTCATTAATTTCACTCCATAATCTTACAGTTCCATCTAGGCAGCATGTAAGCAACACATGCCTCAGTGGGTGTCTAGCATCTAGTGCTGATGGGGTTCCCATTAGAGGCCTCCATTGAATCATAGAAACAGGCATGGGATGGCATAGCTCAGCTTTCATATAGTTGGACTCTCCATCACCATAACACACAAATACACATCTGCTTGCCTCACTGGCCTCGGATGAAGATTGTTCAACATGCCGTGTATTCGAAGAAGCCGTTGCTGATGGTCCTTCAACGGAGAAGGTTGTAGAAACCAGAGTTTGAGGCAGTTCTGTTTTAAATTTCCAAGCTATTTCCCAGGACCTACTGTTCTTTCTCCACAGGATCACCTCGATACCACCTGAAATTATCCCATCGCCAGAGCCCGTCCATTTGATGGTTTCCACCTTCGTAGATTGTACAAGCACTGCAGTCTGGCTCCAAGAAAAAGAACCTGAATATGAGTAAAAAAGTTTTAACATTTTAACACAAACAAAAAAAATAGACGGGGATAAACGTAAGAGTTTAATAAATCATGTACTTGCATGTAAATGCCACCCAATAACTGATGCTTATGCTGGAAATGTCTGACATATTGATAGAGCATAACATGTAAATGTCGATGCATGTATACACATGTAGATAATGTTACCTTGAAAGGACATTACCGAGAGAGAGAGAGAGAGAGAGAGCTTTCTAAGCATGACAAAATGAAAACGAAAATGAAAAAAGAAAAAAGAAAAGATGGGTAAATATGGTAATCAATGTTTTTTCTGGAAAGTTTATCATCGAAACAATACAAACATAGAAACCAGACTATTATTCCTGAAATCTAAGATAAAGTGATATATAGTCTAGGTGGTGTGGTTATTAGAAGTGAAAGTGGGCCTTCCAGGAATATGACAGGCACCACAATGGCTCCTGACCCACGAAGGTGAAGGAGGAGAGAGCTCTGGGTGGCCTTAGAGAGACAGAGTGATGGCAGTGGAGCATGGTCAACCAGAGAGCAAAGCATGTTAGGTCTGCATTCACTGCGTGTTGAAAACTTATCATACTGATGAGTCAATCCATCCTTATACAAGGCTTTCTCACATTGGTGGGGCAGAATGGAGGTTGTCAGGCTTCTCTTTAAGTCTTATGATCTGGAGTTGGATTATGTATAATGGGACTCAGAAATGGTTTAGATTATATGTGGTGGCCCATATCATAGGACAAGTGGTAGGTGAGATACATGCTCTTAGGTGTCAAAAGATGGTCATGATACATCTTTTGATGTGTCGAACGTCGGGTGACACCCCATCTCTCTCTAGGAGAGGTCAAGTTGGAATTCGCTAGAGGGTGGGCTCATCATTTTTGACAAACCCTTTGCTCTAACCTCCATAACCACATGCCTCCTTGGATCCCGAGTGAGGTACCTAGACCCTGCTCTGGGCCTAAGGTATTGTGAGTCACTAGGTTTAGTGGAGCCTTAATATTGGAGAATGGAAGATGCCCCGAAGGATTCATTAGTCATCCGTTTATTGTGTATTGGGGACTCCATGGGAGGATTCCCTATACGGATGCATACAAGGTGCGGAGCCTGGAGTGCTTGTTTAGAACGGCAATGTTTTTTTCGAGTATCCACAACTGATAAATCTTGTCATCTACTGTATTTACCAACCATGCCCTTCAATTCATTTTTGTAATTCTTCAAAGTTGCGTCATTATTCTGAATGCCTTTTTTTATTTTTTTCAAATGTTTGACCCTTGTCAATGATAAGAAGGGAGTTTAAACCTTTCCCATTTAGCAAGCAATTTGATCATCCTAAGAAACAAATATAAAGCCAAACACAGCTAACCCAGAGAATCCACTTCGATAGCAATTTCCAATTTCTTCAAAAACTCCTTAGGAGTAACTTTTCAAGCCTTTGCAATTCTTGTCCCTGCCTCATGTAATATATACAATCACAACATCCATTTTGTAAAATGTGATCTGCAAAATAATCCACCACCTTTGCATCATTGTCTCGTTATTTGTAATCATTTACATTTAGAACTTTTGACAAGAACTTTCTATCACGTAATGACACTTGCAAACAACCAGAAACATTTTGAGGATTGCAACTAAGTGATGTTTTTTTCTAATAACACAGTTCCAACATAAATTATCACTTGAATACCTTCTTGCAGTTCATCTGTCATGTATTCAAAAACTATCCACAAAATATAGAGGAGAACCACAAAACTATAGAAAAAAATTGAATACCATATTCTGGAACATATAAACAACATCTTTTGTGAATTTCGTTTAGTGATAAATCACTTCGTTTGAATTAGGCCATGCAGATAACATAGTTCCATTTAAGAAAAGTTACCACCTTGACCATCATTAATGCAGGTCTATGGTCTACAAACTCCATGAGGCCGTTGCTTCACCACCATAGTCCACATAAAACAGGATCGACCTATATACTAAATATAATCATCCTCAAAAGATCAAAGAACAACATCTCCGTAAGCCTAGAAAATTGTTTCAAAAAGATCAACTTCTTCACATCAAGAATCTTCTGGGGAAATTTTTTTTAGAAAGATCTACTCAACTTCATTACATGGGACTATCGATTGTTTTTTCCACGTTCACTATGGAATGATTGTACCTCTAGGAGCTCTACTTATCAGGATTCATTGTTTTCTGAACTCATATTTCCTAGAATTTGGATGCATCGAACTCAACATTCTGAGCAATACTCTATTCACAAACATGTTCGTTCTTATCTAGCCAGCCTTCTATAGCATAGAGCGTGACCTGACAGCATAAAAGTAGTTATGTTCCAGGATAAGTTCTACCCCATCAGAATTAAAAACTGGAATAAGCAAGCTTCAAAAAACAACACTTACCATCAACTGAGTTATGGGAAAACAAGACGACACAGTTATCCAAAGAAACAGCAAGGTCCCCAACAGAAGGCATGGCTGGGGACCATGAGACCCCCGAAACGACGTCCGAACCATCGGTGGATAGTTCGAAGACCTGCCGGGAAATAGGACCAATCAATGTTTCTTCTTCGGAGAGAGGGGATGGGAAGTGAGAGATCACGAGGAGAGAGGAGGCTCCGTAAGCGACCCATGAGTATCCGGAGAATTCCGGTAACCAGTCGACAGAGGATTCGGACCGGATCGGTGCCGGAGGGATCGTCTCGGATTGGATAAGTTGGAGAGGCAATTTGCCAGAGAAATCAACGCCGGTGGACGAATTCTCTGATTCGGATGGTGTGGCATCAGAGGTGGTGGTGGTGCGGGATCTTTCGTCTTGCATTGTTGTGTGTGCGAGCGATCGACGCCGGGAATGGGACGGGGTGGGGAGAACAGAGGTTTGTGGTGTGCAGTGCTATAACAGGTCCGTTTGCCGGTGTAACTTCCCTCTTAAGGGGTAACTACGACTTGGCCGCTTAAGTATCGCCTTATCTCACTTTGGACCTCAAATAAAATAATCTTGCCATAGTATCCGCTAACACAATGCATTATGTTTTTAGACCAACCGCCAAAGGTTTTTTTTTACAAAAATTGTCAAGAGTAATGCTAAGAATATAGATGTTTCGGATACATCTGGACACGAATATGTTTAGAACTATTAGATGCACGTAGGACCTTCAATAATTTATGAAACCCACATGCATCTAACAGTTTTAGATACATCTGTGTCCGGATGTCTCTGGAACATCTGTGTTCCTAAACTTTTCTAATTGTCACTTTGCACCCCAATGACACAATAGAAATCTTGACCCATACTCAATGTTTGCATTGGCGCAGCTCCTGGTCTTGGTCTAGGTTTGAAGGATCAAAAAGGACAATGGCTACCCCTTTCTCTTTTGTGGCTTTTGGTGAAGCTGTCTCTTTCATCGTCATTGTTTCTTTTGACGTAGATACCTCCGTCACCAAGGGAAAAAACCAAACCAACCTTCGCTTCAAGGGCTTGTAACTAAGATTGTCAATTGGTATGCATACCACACTACAAAAATCTCGACTTCGCATCTAAACTTTACGGACCCTCTACACAATGGAAATAACTCAAATCACATTTTATTGTGAGTTTGTACAATAGAGACTTCATTTTTATCTCTAAAATAAAGAGTCTATTTTTTAGCCTACGTATTTAAATACCTTTCTAAAAAATAGAGATTGATCTCTACATGTGTATATATGTAACAAGTCATGATATTTAGATTCAATGTATAAAATTAGTATGTTTGGAAATATATTGAAAATACAAATGACACTAATATTATATAATTTTAATAACAATTTAAAATTAGGATCAGGATGCGTTCTCATTTTTCACATGTTTAGTTTGTTCTGAATTAGAACGCATTTGTTGATGTGTTCTCATTTAAAAGTATTAACGCAAGTTTTTCATGCGTTTTACTATATCATGTTCATTTCATACATTCCCGTTTAAAAGTGTCAATGTAGACCTTTAATGCGTTATTTTTTTTAGCACATTAATTTCATGCGTTGTCGATGTCAACATGGAGTTCCAGGCAAACACAAAGAATGCATGCTTAAAATGGCTTTAAAGTATTTTTATAAATTCTTTTAAAAGTATTGTAGTTTTATAAATTCATTTAGGATTTGTATTACTTCAATAAAAAATTTCCGACGATTCTGTTAGTAATTTGACGGAGTTGACAGCAGGGGTTTAATTGTGATGCTATTGACAACATCAGATGTCTAATTGAAAAATTTCAAAGATCAGGTGTTTATGAGACATTAAGACAAAAGTTCAGTGGAGTATTATGAATTTTTTGCCTTTCTGTGCAATCCCCTTTTATTGTGCGCAAGAGAAAAATAGAGGATCCAATCATCTCTCTCTCTCTCGCAGCCATTTCTCAATCTCTATCAAGCCTCCAGACCTCGTGATTTCCACAACATCAAATCCACAGTTGAAAAGGCGAAAAGAAAAAAACATGTCTGGAAATCAGACGATCGATAACAATTGTGGATTCATGACCTGCGAGAAGCTGGATCGGATGGCGAATTGGGTGGGGACGAGCGTGGCGTCGGCTTTCTTCGTGTCGCTGGAGCGGTGCGCGTGCATCAACCTCAGCACTTCCCACGACGACGTCGACGAAGAGGAAGAGGCCAAGGATCGCCCCCTCATGCTCACCAAGCTCCCATCGCTCTCCTCCTCCTCCTCCTTCCACCTCCAGAACACCGCCGGTAAGCTTCCCCCCGTTTGACAAAATGGCATATATACATATTTGTGTATCTGCACGTACACACAAATACTCATGTGCGTTGTGTGCGATGTATTTGATATCACTAAAGATTTGGGGTGCGAGGGGCAGGGGGGGGGGGGGGGGGGGGGGGGGGGGGGGGGGGGGGGGGGGGGGGGGGGGGGGGGGGGGGGGGGGGGGGGGGGGGGGGGGGGGGGGGGGGGGGGGGGGGGGGGGGGGGGGGGGGGGGGGGGGGGGGGGGG
>JABCMJ010001758.1:0-11848 GCA_014822125.1 Arbutus unedo
ACCAAATCAAAGGTTAGCGTCCGAAACGCTACAACTCCAAGTCTCGTGATTCCCTTTCCTGCTGTTCTTCGTGGATCGATACTCTATCTTACCGCCTTACTGGTTTTCTATATCTTGAGGCAAAGATCAGTTTTAAATAAAATTAAAATACTGATTTGGCCGGCGCATCAGCGACACTTTTGCCGGTCGATCATCCTACTCAATCTTTTTCACTTGGAGATGGAGTTATACCTTCCAAGAAAAGCGTGAACATATTTGACCCAGAAAGAGTTACTCGAAAAGTAAGTCCATCGTGTAAAAGGAAGCAAAGTATTGTTGAAAAGACTGTTAAGAAGAAAAGAAAAACAAAAAAGAAAACAATGTCTAACGAAAAAATTAAGATATACATTTTTAAGTATTTTTTTCTTACTAGTTAGTATGGACATATAGATATATTCAATGAATACGTTGTTAATTTCAAGAGATCGAAGATATTGCGGTTTTTAATGTAGCTTGGACACAAGAGAGTTATGTAAATCTAAATGTAAATAACTTTTTAACTTGCTAATTTCTTATTTCATGAAAAATTTAGTTATTTTTATTTATGTACGACAGAATTACCCAAGCTACATGGGGCCATTAATGTGGCCAAACATGATGAGTCATAGTATGCGACCAACTACGGCACAAGGTGGAATAGGTTTTAATCAACCGGATGTTATGCATAACTTCCAAAGTTCACAAACTTATATGTCAAGCTCACAAAATCACATGGCAACCTTAGTCAATACTACAATATGGGGAGGGCTACAAGGAAGTGTTTTGGAAGATCTACATCAACATCAAAGTGGGTGGGGAGGACCACAATCAAGTTTAATGGAAAATCAATGGCAGGGTTTGCAAATTGTCCAACAAATTTTTTTTACAAATGATGAATGAAACGAATAATGCCAAAGAGTAGAAGACTTGGTTGAGTTGTATTTATTTTCTTTTTTATGAAATAGGCAAAATGGACAGCATTTTTATGTAAAATGGGACACTTGGTTCCAAAGGCAATGGACATCATTTTTTGCTAATGTATTGGAAAACTTCTAGTTTGGTAATATATAGAGGTTCTGAATTTGTAATAATGATTTAGATGTTCATTGTAAATTATGTTCATTTATGTTGATTTATTAAAAGTTGAGGTGTTTGTGTTCCTATCTGACTTTGAGAATTTTAAAAAAAATTGACATGGTTTCCTTGCTTTATGGTTTATCCCGACGCCTTGCGTCTCAAACTAATAACAATAATGACAATCCAAGAGTTCACAAGAGTTTATAAATTTAAGAGTTCACAAGAGTATGACAACAACAATGACAATCCAAGAGTCTAACCTGATGCCTTTCTTCTTCATTTATAAAATTTTGCAATATACATACAGTTTCACAAGAGTTCTTTCATTCATTATTACATTATCTCATTTCACAAGATATTTCACAAGGTTTTTTTTATTCACTATTACATTCACATTTGGCATTGGTCTTTGTATGGACATTGACTGCAGTTTCTTCCAACACGTTGTCTCTGTCCCTTTAATTTTGAGTTGGACATCGGTTGTAGGTTGTAGCGTAAGCATTGGCCTTCCTATGGACATTGGCTGCAGTTTTTTCAGTAACTTGTCTGCGACTATTTTTGAGTTGGACATTGGCCTTTCTATGGATATTGGTGCAACCTAGACACACAATTTCTCCAGACACATGATCATAGAGCATCAGTAGCAACTACTTTTATCAGCTTCTTGGTCATAGCACCACATTTCCTGCATGATTTGGACAAAAATATTTAGCACCAATATAGATTATTTGAATTCATACATATACTGTAAGTGCAATTGGGTAATGTTCTAGGAGTGGGTACACCACAAACAAAAAAAAAAAACAATAAGTGCAAGAGGCCCTTTATGCTTTCTCATCGAGAAGAACTTTGCTCATCTTAGCTACTTTGCCATCGAATATGGAGGTCCATCACATGTAAAACGTAGGCACATCAAATGGTGGGAAACGTGATTTTCTAGATGAAGCCACACATACCAGTTTAATTGGATTTAAAAATGTTAGGGGAATGTTGAATTGAAATATATGATGATATGCAATGATATTTCATATAAATGGCATCTATGTGCTTCCAGATGACTTATCAAGCAACAATCAGCAATATAATGAGCCTCTCCATTATATTGGTGAAATGGAGAGGATTTGAACCCATAAATTTCTTATTTTGTTAACACATGGCCGGCAATAAAATGGACTTCTCCAATGCATTGGCGGAATGGAAAATCTTCATTCTAGAATGTGGGTACATCACAAGTTGGATACAAAGGAATTTCTAGTCTTGAGTCCATTATACACTACACAAGTTGTAGTTGAATGAGAAACATTCTAAAAACCATATTTTTCCACAAGAGGTAGGACACTAATTCAAAACCACCAATAAAAAAGAACATTTAGTATTGCAAATTTAGTAGCCAAATAAATCATATAATGAAATCTGTAACAAAGTAAAACACTTTTCTCTTTAGCATTTTGTGAAACATATTGCGAGCATTACATACATAATGTTATTTTTATGAAAACTTCAGTATAATTGATATGTGCCCCTGCTACATTCAATTGGAGTAGAGGCAGACAGAGAGTGAGAGACAGAGACCTTGGTGGTCTGCCGTGTCGGCGACGGTCGGTGGTGAAGGAGTTATCTCCCGTGTTGTGTTTGGGTCTTCGAAACGCATCGAGTATGGAGGTGGTGGCGGTCAGAGGTGGTCGAAGTCGGCGGTGGGGGTCGGGTTCGTTGGTCCACTTGGGGGTTTTTTTTTGGCCGCCGAGGGGGGAGTGGTTCGACTGTTTCATGTGTTTTGGGAAAAAGACAGATTTGTTTCTATTTTTTTATCTCACCAATGACAGATCTGTTTCTGTTTTTTTATCTCACCAAAAATTGAATTTTAAAGGTTAAGTGGTGGGGCCCAAGTGCCACCTAAGCAAGGGTGTGAGAGGGTGTGAATATGAGGGTGTGTATATAGTATTATTGTTGCTGCTGATGGAACGCCTCTGGAAAGGCCAGTCCTCCTATGCCTCCTTTTAAAGCTTGAATTGTCCAAGCTCAAAGTATCATGAGAATTCTCTCCTCCTTAATCGTACCTGACCACGCGTGTAGTGGGAACGACTACTAGCTGTTCAACTATGTTGATCAGCGCGACTAGCTTTCCCAGTCTTGCTTCGGTAATTGCTAGCCGAGCGTTTCTTGTCTCGTGCTTTCCTCAATTCTAGGATTTTTTTATCCTATTTATAGACTTTGTGCTCTATCTCATTGATAATGCGATCCCTCATTTGCAGACGCTCTATCTCATTGATAATGCGATCCCTCATTTGCAGCTTCTTTTGCTAATTGGAGTTTCACTTGGACCACTATCCTAAGAACAAGACATTGACATGCCATTGTAGGCTTCTTGTAAATTAGTCGGTTCTTTTTTGGGTAAGGGGTGGGGTTTTGGATCCATTATTACCCCGATTTCCCCATTACCTACTTGCCTAGAATCTGAAAGTTGTTTGTTGCTAGCCATGAGCTTGAAAATTTTCAACAGACAACACCAATTCTTTACCTCAAAGTATGTCCCTTAAATTTACCCGAACACATGAACCTGCTCTCTTACTTGAAACCTAATTTGCAAAATAAGAAATCATCAGAGGAAACCTCCACACCTCGAGCTGGTAGAAAAACATTATGATAATTAAATCATTATTCAGTTTTTCAAGCTCTCAATATATTGCCGTGTCATAGAAAAGTACAACGTACCTGTACATAGGGGGTGTATCTTTTGTTATAGAGGTTCTCACTTACTTAATCTGAGCATTTCTTGACCTCTAATTTCTCCGCAGGGGCGGATTATAATTTTTGACAATTGGTTCCTAACTAGATAAATCTTATCTGGACTCTTTGGAGTCTGATCTTATCTACATTGTTAGAGTTTAATCAAATTGTTAACTTCTTGATATAGTCAAATTGGCCAAAGATTTCTCATCCTTATTCATCTAAGTTTGGTCCCAAACTATTCGGGTGTAGAAGTTATCTTCTTTTCGTGAGAATCTAATCATGAATCTCTGATAACCTTTCTCCGATTGACAAATATAATATTCTGCTTTGTTATAGGTGCACCAAAAAAGCCCTAATTAGGTTAATTAAGAACCCAAAAATAGTTAAAAGTATTAATAGATTGCAATTTGCACAAACAATTGGAGGTGCTCCTAACGCCCAACGTTAGGTTTGGTTGGAATCAAAGTGAGGGAAAATGACTGTATGTAGATACTTATTTCATTCCAAAATATAGAACATTTAAAAGTAGAAAAAGAAGTAGACGATTAGATATAAAGGAGAAAGAATATATGTGCTGACAATGATTGTAACATATACCTAATAGTTCCTTATCAGTAAGAAAGTGATATCCAGGTTTTTTTGATAAACCCGAAACAAAGAAAAAATTTCGAAACTGAAGTTTTTATTAGAATTTGTATTTGTGTGTGTGTATTTATATAGATGTAATTGTTGCTGGAAATTCGAAGCGACTTGAAGGGTGTGAATGAAGTAGGACACCAGATAATCTCTCGACAATTGGAATATTTCGTCCGTTACACAACCTAAGAGTCTTCAATAATGGTTCTATTATTCTCCATTAATGGTGTGCAATCCAAGGGGTTATCAGTTTTAGAATCTCAAATATTTTTGGTAGTTCTATTTATACAAAAGAGACATGAAATTCTATCTACAAAGAAATCCCATATTATGTTTATTCAAGTGAGATTGGAATAGACGCACGAAGGTTCGACAGGTGGACGCAGTTAAGTGTTATTCCGTTCGTGTGAGCCGTTTTACCCTGGGAGACAGATGCCAAAGCAATCATCCAATACCAACGGTGAGACGACAATTTTATCTCAAGGAGACTGTGTGAAATACACGACTCGTTTCGGTTTGATCTAAATCTAACTTAATTACATTTTGTAAATTTCTGTTGTTCATGTTCTTCAAATTCTATTTCGATGGTTAACATAAACGAATGTATTATTTTTGAAAAGTCCGAGTTAGATTTAAATCTGTCGCATACTTTTCCCCTACAATTATATATCCAAATTAAGAAAAAGATGATAAGACTATCACAATCATCACATTTCGCTGCCAACGAATGAGGATAAGAATGAAAAATAGTGCAAAAGCATTAGAATCTACTTTTCTTCCTTTTAACACGTTATGTGAAGGACAGAGGATCCATTTGCTGCGTAATGGGAATATCTATCTCTTTCCCCCAGCTATATAATGCAACAAGAGATAAGATTTTTGCAGATTACAAGTTGCAGTGTACAGTTATAGGTTGAGTTTTCCATGGCTGAAATTGGGAGCGAAGTGGAGACGCTGAGCCATGTCATGAGACTGGTTGAGGCCTTCAGGGCCTTTGACTCCGACAATGATGGCTCCATCACTGCTGCAGAGCTTGGGGGAATCATGGCCTCTATAGGGTATTGATTTAAATTTCGAGATTCGGTCTTTCTAATTTTGGAACCGAATCATTTCATTTCATTTTATTTAGGTCATATTTTTTGATAATTCTGGGCCATCTTACGATCACTTTGATAATTTTTTGATAGACCAATCTCATCGTACATTAGCAGAGATCTTAATTAAAACCAGAATGAAGCTATGTATAGATTGACCCCTATAAAAATTGATACTGTATTGTAGTGCGACAGATCTATAAACACATGAATGAATTCAGAAAACATACCTCTATTTCATTAAAATGAATCAACAAAATAGGATAGATGAATAGAATTAAAAAACCAAAAAACGTGACAAAAATACCTAACTGAGTCTTGTGTTTAATATAGTTCCTTTAAGACTAAATCACCGCCTCACCGTGGGTGTTTGAGGATTGATTTGGCATCGTCTCCTTGGATAAAACGGATCCACGAACAAGGCAACGCCTATCCTTGTTCGCCTGTTGAACTTCCCTATATCTGTCTGTTTCTCACTTGAAGAACAAATTCGGGATACACTTTTAGGATTTTGACTGAATTTCGTTGGATATTCAGGTGGTGCCCAAACCAAAAACGACTTTGGTTTATAAATACCCAACCAAAAACGTTTGGAATGTTGAAATTGAAGATTCTTGGCTTTCTAGCCATGGATGACGATAATGGACCATCATGGGGCATCATGGTGAGTCTTAGAGTGTGAAATGGCTGAAACTTTCCGGTTCGTCCGAGACCTTCCGGTGTCCTTTTCATTTAACCGTTTGAATTTTCAACAGATACTACCTGAAAGATTTTGAACTCGAGACTTTAAGAGAAAGAAAATTCTTAAGTTTTAGGCCTTGACCGCCAGACCAACCTCTTCTGTTCCTTTAGGTCATATTTAATTGGATGGGCGTAATATTTGATATGAATGAAAAGCTTGATTATCGAAAATTCAATCTCGATTACTTCACTTCGTGAATTAGTTCAATAATCTTGTTTAGGAAATATTTATTTTGTTAGGAGTCAAAATCTTCTATTTGATATGACTTGAACTAGAAATCTAGAATGAGAGGGAGAGATCAAATTATCACCTAGTTTAGAAATATAATTCCAAATTCCAAATTGAATATATCATTAGCTATGAAGCACGGGTACTTTAAAAATGGCGCCGTACCTACACCGGGTACGGGTATGGCTCCGGTACGGCAAAAATCGTACCGGGTACTTCGAAATTCTATGGGTACGTTTGCCTATTTGGGTACACGAGTGGTAAGCGATGGGTACAAACTTGGGTACGAAAATGGGTACGTGCGTCGTTTTTGAAAATTATTTATATTTATAGGGGTAAAATGTTAAAATATTAAATTGTTTAAAACCCTAAAATTTAAATAAGATCTCTGTCTTCTAGTCTTCTTCTTTGTTCTAAAGTAGATCGTTTAGCGTTCTAGACTTCGCTCTAGGTTCAACTCTTTCTCTCTCGCTTGCTCCTCACTACTGTGAACTCTCTCTCTCTCTCCCTCTACGTTGTGTTTTTCTTCTGATACATTAGAGAACATTGGCAAGGGAGAGGGTCTCCAATATTAACTACATATGCTGTGTTCTTTCTATCTCTTCGCTGGTCCATATCATTCCGTAGAGGTATGATGATTATATTTATGTCGCATTGTTGGTTATAGACTATGATGCTTATTTACTTGAAAACGCTAATTTGTTTATATTGCTTTTGGTTGATAAAATGATTTTGTATTTTGTTTTATACAATGAAACATAGTAAAATAATAATAATAAAATAAAATAACATTGACGTACCCAACTGTACTCGTACCCTACTTTTTTGGATTTTGCCGTATTTCGTACCCGTACCCGTACTCGTACCGTACCCGTACCCCGTACCAGTATCAATGCTTCATAGATCATCAGGAATCACATTCTATTTGAGTCTGTTCCAAAGGTATGAATTTGAAGAACATGATTATCAATTTCTTCTCAAGATTTTCGTCATTCAAATTGAGTCTTAACCCAAAGTTTGGTAGCCATGAATCTGGATGAAGAATAAAAAAGTGATTTGAGGTCAAGGGCAGATCTACGTAGTTGAAAATCCTCGTAGGATGGGTGTATATTTTAGTAAATTTGTTCTATAAATGATATGTGTTATCTCATAAAATCATACATAATATAAATACTTGATCGCAATATATAAATCATAGACATGCCCTATTTGAGGACCCCGTAAGTTCATTATTTTAATGACATTGGAATAAGAAATAACATTTGTGATTGCCTATCCAAGCTGAAGTGAATAATCCAAACTGAATCCTGTTTGTAGTGACATTACTATTGTTCATTTGATTACAAGCTCTATAAATCCTAGATCCTTCTTTGTTAGAGATCCCCATGGTTATGTTATTTTAATGACGTTGGAATAAGAAATGAATAAGAAATAACATTCCCGATTGCCTATCCAAGATTTCAATGGATAAAGTGATTTGTCCATTTTCATCTATGGAGTTGTTTGATAACTTATTTTCAGTACTTAAAACAGAATTAATTAAGTAAAAATATATTACGTCAGTTTGATAATGAACTTTGAGGGACTTAATACATTAAGTTTTTAACAAAAATAAAGAGTAAACAATTAAGTAATTATCCCCTAATTAAATAAAAAAATTGAACACACTAAAAAGAGTTTTTTTAAAAAAAAAATCTGTTTACCACATTGTTGATCACTGCCACTAACCACCACCACCACCACCACCCGCCACCCACCATACTGCCGGCAATCGCCACCCGCTACCACCACATTGCCGACTACTGACACTAACTACCACCGTTAGCGGCACCGTCACCGCCACCGCCACCACACTAACCACCACTGCTACTAACCACCACCACCACCACCACCACCACCACCACTAACCACCACCACCACCCTCCATCACTACACTGTCGACCACTGACACTAACCATCACCGCCACCACATTAACAATTACTGCCACTAACCACCACCCTCTACTAACCACCACACTGTTAACCACCACCGCCACCCACCACCCGTCACTCGTCACCACCACACTGCTAATCATCACCACCTGCCACCGCCACTAACCACCACACTCTTGACCACCACTACTAACCATCATATTGCTGACCACCAACCCTCCATCTGTCACCCACCACCTCCCTTGGAAAAGGCTTTTAGAAGACTTACTACCCATCACTTGAACACATTATTGCAACTTTCTTCTCTCTTTTTCTCTTTTATCATTTCGTTATCATAACTATAGATAATTTAGAAAAACTTGGCACGTTTATTTGCATATATGTGTATTGCAACCAGTTATTGCGTCTTTCACATCCCAATCTATCAGCCTAAGCAATGGCGATGTGCTAGGATCGGAATGCAATCCAAGAATGATGTAGGCGTGAATGCCATGCACTGACTTTGTATGTAACGAGTGCATAGCCCAGTGGTGCGAGCCGTGAGTGATTCTTGTTTTGCCACAATGAAGTAGACTTAGAATTTTCCAAACAATGGAATGAAATGGACTAACTTGAAAGCAATTATAAGATCGCAATCAAATCAAAGAAGAACTTCATTATATAGTGAATTAACAAAGTTATAAGGAAATGACAAGTACATTGATGCTAGGTAGATTACTCTCGGAATGTAATTTAACTCCAGTAGATTGTGCAAAAATTCAAAGTAAAAGTGTTGGACCAAAGGTGAAAAAGAAGTGAATGCTGAATTCTTGGCGTAGAAATCTGGATTTTGCCTTCCAAACTCATATTTTTAGGCAAGGCAAGCCAATTCGGGCATGAAATGAGGCATAACTGGGAGTTTCAGAGCCGGACACTTGTTCCATATTTTTTTCCTCATGGAAGCACATTCCTACTTTCTTGGAACATGGGCTTCGGGTTGATAAATGGTGGGTGGTTGACATTGGGTCCTAAGGAGTCAATACTAGCCACGTGGGCCCTCGATAATTACATGACTACTCATGACTGGCAAAGTGTCGTCTGTGACCCCTTTTCCTACAAAATAGGGCCTTCCACTAATTACTTTCCTCTTTTCCCCTTTTATCTCCACAATAGATACTTCAGGGCTGAATTCGTCTTTAGAAGTGGCCGCTGTATAGTTTGGATCCATAGAGTAAGTCCCCTTAATTTGATGCCGCCTTTCGGTCCTGCTCTTCCTCAAGGATATGCTCCTATCAGGCTTCTCTAACAGTTAGATTGAACAACTCTCTCAATTATGTTCCATCAAACTTCTTCTTTAACTCAAAATTCAGGTCGTTCTGAGCCAACTTCACATACTTTACTTTTGGTGGAGGTATCTTGCACTCGAAGCTGGCAGCCTTAAACTTGGAGAGAGAGAGGCCTCAACAGACTCTCAGGCATTTGATAAAACCTAGACAAGCCATGGTCACATCAGGCTCAATCCTGTGGTCTTCTTGATGAAACATCTCCTCCAACTATGGTTAGGTTTGGCCGGAGTTTCCTAGCATGTTAATGTACCAAGTGAAGGTTGTACCCGTTAGATAATTAAGGAGAGAAGCCGTATCTTTTAGAGGTTATCCCCTCTTGCTTCACCCATTGTATTGTGAAATATATGATGTGATCCACTGTAGAGTGGCTAATTTTTCCCAAAAGAGAACAAAGTCTAGAAGGCTATACCCTTTAGGAAGCTCGACTTGTTCCATTCACTCTGAGTGTGGATTGAAGTAAAAAAGGCTGACTAACATGCCTGAGGGCTAGACTGAACTACTTCTCAATTGTCTCCATGAGCTATTGCAGGATTGGAGCAACTTGACTTGCATTTTGACGGTTATGATTGAACTGATTTGCCCCGAGTCTCTAGGTGGGCTTGTGTGTGAATTGTAGCATTGCTCTAAACTTTTGGGTTTTGCCCATTGGTAGTAGGCTAGGGTCTGGTGACCCTGGATATTGTTTGGAGCATTTTTCAAGCCGTTCTGCTATTTTTTGATTTCCAGTGGCTAGACTTTTGATGTTTTTCCTTCAAGCCCAACTCCTTGCCCTTCTTGCCTTGTGCAAGGCTGATAGAAATCGATGCATGAAGAAAGTTTGGCCAAGGAAGTTCCATAGTGTTAATATCTCTTGGAGCGTTCATTTATGTAGCACCACCACTAAAGACGCCAGACCGTGGAATTTGTGGTTGGGTAGAAAGGCTTGACCCTTTTCTTCTATAGTGGCTATCAACTCGTGGATAGATAATGGCAACAGAACATGAAGATCGTTCATCTCGTTAAGACGAGAGGCCAAGGAGTGAGATATCTCATGCAAGATTTGACAGCTAGCCAAAGAAGACATAATAAAGTAAACTACCAGCCACCTCTATTAAATCTTGAGAACTGAGTGACTGGGCTGGCTCTGATAAGTTAGTTACTGGTGTATAAGGTCTTGATGGATATGATTCGGCATTGGTACGTAGAATGGTCTATTTAGCTTTGACTGTGCCTCATCATCATGCTGTCCCTTGATACGTTTGGGGTTCCACAGGGTGTGCCAAAAGAATGTTGGCTACTTTTCAGTCACCTTAATTAGGTGTGATTGATAGTGCGCGTGTGCCAGGATCATATTGCGATCCAAGTGTTATGTAGGTGTGGATGCTGTGTTTTGGCTTCGTATGTAGTGAGTGTGACTCATGGTGTGAGCCATAACTCGTTCTTGTTTTGTCTGAATGAAGTCGACTTAGAATTTTTCAAACAGTGGAGTCAATTGGACTAACTTGAAAAAATTTATGGCATTGCATTCAACTCAAAGAAGAACTTCATCCTCTATAGAAGTAAAAAAGTTGTAAGGAAATGACAAGTAAATGCTAGGGAGATTAGGCTTGAAATAAAATTAAACTCAATTAGATTGGAGGAAAATTCAAATTAGAGGTGCTGGACTAAAAGTGAAAGATAAGTACTGAATGCTAGATTCTAAGCGCGTTATCCAAATTTTGCCTTGCAAACTCCTATTCATAGGCAAAACAAGCTAATTAGGGCCTAAAATGGGGAATAATTGCTAGTTCCCAGGCCTAAATTCAATAAGTTGATGTCCAATTTTTCCCCGCCACGCAGGTACAACTCAAGTGAGCAAGAAGTGAAGGAAATGATGCAGCGAGGAGACACGAACCATGATGGGCAGCTGAGCATAGAAGAGTTCTTGGACATGAACACAACTGGGTTACGATTGGGAAGCCTTGGAGCTTCTCTTGGAAGTGCTTTTGAATTGGCCGATTTCGAAAGTGGCGATGCCGTGACAGGAGAAGATCTACATAGATTTATGCAGCAGATGGGAACTGAACTGTCTTTGGCGGATTGCCAAA
>JABCMJ010001759.1:0-18147 GCA_014822125.1 Arbutus unedo
CGGCGCCTTAACGATGCACTTTTGCCGGCCGGTCAAATACTCATAATGATCTAATACATGTTTAAGATCTATCCCCAAATGTACTTAACCATGCATGTACAAATAAAGAATTTAAGACATTGAGCAATAAAAATTACTGAAATTTAATCAATATTGAATAAAACATAACAAAATTCATAATTGAAATTATGTCCAGGATGTTGGAAGAATTTTAGCTCACGTCCTAGGTATAGGTGAACTGATGGCAACATGGGTGACTAAACAGCAACGGGTCAAGATATGGGTGACCAAATGGCAATGGGTCAAGATATGGGTGGCTAGACAACAATAGGTCAAGATATGGTTGACTAGGTAGCAATAAGTCAAGATATGTGTGACCAGATGGGAACATGTGTCAGGGTATGGGTGTGACCTAAAGGGAACAGGTCACTAGGTGCGTGACTGGAACACGTGACTAGATTGCGTAACTGGATGGCAATAGGTCACGGGGTGTGCGATTGGATGATTTTACATTTTGAAGATTTTTAATAGCAAAGCCTACTAGTCAAGCTCCATTCCTGACTGATCACACTTGAACGCTGTCCAAAATTACAGTTCTAAGTTTCACTATTAAAGCTTCGTGAAGCTTTTTACCAAGGTCTATGGCACAAATTAAAGCTTGGGGAAGAAAAATTTACCTTAAATAAGTTTGATTACACCTTGGATTAAAAGATTGGACCACCAATTTGACACCAAAAGACTTGAACCCAAAGATGAAACTCTCGCATAAAAGAAAACAATGATTTTATATTTGCGTGCAACCTAATACTATATAACTTGAACGTATGCATGAGATAGAAACAAGGAAACTTCAAGGGATTGCCAAGTAGTCAAAGTTCTAAGATATGAATTTATTTGTTCCTAAAATTTTAAATTTAAAACCTTTCATATGTTATATCAATTCTTACAGGGGTAGTTCAAATGAAAACTTACCCGACTACATTTGGCCATTTGATAGTGAAAGGTGGAATCAATTTCTTAAAAATTAGTCAAAATGTGTAAATTGATCTAGATAACTTAAATTATAAAAGAAAAAACAAGATATAGACAAGAGCGTGTAAAGGACTTACAGCATCTATTTGGACTGTGATTTTTTATTGAATTATTGGCTTATTATTTTTTCATTCTTATTTGATTTTTTTTATATTTTTTATTTTGCATTAATTTTTGGTTATTTATTAGTTCATTTCGATGAAAGGAATCTAAAAATTAAAAATTATGTCTAAAAATCAAAAAAGTTAGAAAAACAAAAATTAAGTAAAAAAAACTAAAAATGTTTAAAAATCAAAAAGTAAGTAAAAAAATTGATAGAAACATAACAAATACAAAAAAATTGAATGAAAATAAAAAAATAAAAAAGTTAGAAATTATAGGGCAAATAAATGAATAAAAGCAAAAGGTAAATGTAATTGAGATTTTTGTGGAGATGAGGCCTCAAATTTACCTTATTTTGTCCGAAAGTAAGTTTCCATTTTGGGCTGTACTTCAACCATTGACAAATTTTTCTGTTTGTTTGAACTCACGGAATGGTTAGATACAAGCCAATAAATTGCGGGACCCCTTTACTTTATAGCCCCAAGACTCCCCTCCCTTATCACAACTTTTTTTCTTCTTCATAAAAAAATAGAAGAAATTAAACATTGTATCGTCACCACGAATTTGACAAAGACCAACCGTTCAAATTTCATCACAATTTTGATTTATTTTTTATTTAACAAAAATTTTAAATTTTGGTCTATGTTTTCCTTCCGATCTCTCTCGTCTTGACAAATTATAGAAATTACAAAGTTGAAAAACTTGCAACAAACGAAAAAATTTTATAAATATATTCATTACACAATTATGTTTAATGGTTCGTTGGCTCAATTAACATAACTTACTCAATAATAACCAGTAAGTTATGAAAACGAAGAATTAGTTGGAAATAAATGTTGAAATTAGTTGAATCAACTCCAATAAGAAAGAAATTTGCTCCTAACTATGGTAGTGGCTAGTCCTAAAATTGAAATTTGTAGATAAGGACAAGGATAAAGATAAATATAACAATAATATAAATTACGTGAATTCTTTTTCACGAAAGCCTTTGGTTGATGTTTGTACTTTTTTATAAGGATTGTTCCTAACAGTTATTTGATATTGTAACGCTCAATATATATCATTGGTCTAATAACTTGTTGGGGTCTAATTACATAATTTAAAATATTTAAGTCTAAATTATTAGTAAGTAGTATACACTAAAAAAACAAAAACAAAAAAATAGTTTTCGCTATTTTTAGTGTTCTTAGTGTTGTCTTTTTGAACTTTAACCTTAATTTTAATTTATATTGTTGTACTTTTCTCATTTTTCTCGCCAAGATAAATAAATAAAACACAAAAATAATAAAAAACGACAAGAAATATTATGTTATATCAAATCATAATAATTGTCTTTAAAAAAAAAAATATTTACTTCAAACTCAACTTCATCAAAATATTTACGTAAGTATAAGAGAGATTATGAAAGATGGTGGTGCGGCGCGTGGTCGTGGTATTGCTACTCAGTAAACACCAAATGGTTTTCTCATTCTAAGAACAAGTGTGTATTGCAACACGGTTTGGATGTATATTATGTACAGCAAAACATATTATATATCAAAACAACGTCGTTTTATTATACAAAACTGAGCATTTGAGTATTGATCGAACAATTTTGTTATAATATTTTGCTTTGCGTGCAATATACAACATGCTCTCCATTCGGGCCAAATGACTAGCGAAGGGAAAAAATAGAAACAAACAGCAGTAGCAGAAGTAGATGAAAACAGCAGTAACTACACCAATTTAATACAGGCACAGTAAATTCTAACAGAAAGCTACAGAAGAAACAAACACTGCAAAAGTAACAAGAGCATTAACACTACCAACTGCTTCTTACTTCCCTTCCTTCTCTCTCTCTTTCTCTCTCTCTCTCTCTCTCTCTCTCCCCCATTGCTGCACTTCTCATACCCTTATTAAACAGTGACTAAAAAGGGCTGAAAAGCAATGCCACCATTGATTCTAAGTTAGAGAAAATGAAAATAACTGATGACAGAATGAACTTATACAGTCTTCTAATTAACCACCACAGTCCACAGCATCTCCAATTCTTAGCCAAATCTGAAGTCAAACTTTAACATTTCTTTTTGTTCCACCAAAATTTCTCCTACATTTTTTCAAGCTCCAACAACAAGTCATTTCCTCAGCCAAAAATGGCCTTTGCATTACTACTTATTCGGCCACATTTGACTCAAGAAATGGCTTCTTTTCCAAAATAATTTACAGAAAATTCAGAGACTCTTGTAAAACTTTAAAATGAGAAACAAATCTAAAAATGAATATGACTCGCTAATGAAATGGAACAAATTTGGCTCTAACCGTTGAAGATGCTCTTCGAACCAAACACTAGCAGAAATCAAACATGTTGTTGATTTTGTTAGTTGTGAAGAGGGTTTGGACCGGTATGAACTAATCTCTTGTCTTCTTCAAATAAATTGTTGCCGTCGCTGTTTTTGCTACGACCCACAGATTGATGATCAAGTGGAGTTTTAGCTGACTGAAACGTCGTCTTATTGACGGTGTTGAAAAACTGGGATT
Organism: Arbutus unedo; assembly: GCA_014822125.1. NCBI lineage: Eukaryota > Viridiplantae > Streptophyta > Magnoliopsida > Ericales > Ericaceae > Arbutus > Arbutus unedo. The sequence continues at coordinate 3,652 of JABCMJ010001759.1, forward strand.
TTCTTGGTGTAGACCGGTTGGGGTTGGACAGGGGAATGTGGTTGTGTTGGGAAGAGGATGGATTTAAGAGAGAGAAAATTAGGATGACCCAGAAGATGAAAACTGCAGATTTTCTCGATCTAACATTTGTGCTTGTGGTTTTCCTGCTGATTTTTGGAGAAACTGCTTTCATTGCTCCAAACTGTGTTGAGTAGAAATAGTAGTACTCTGTTTCTAGACCACCCAAGAAGCAACAGAAACCATCCAAGGCTTGAGTGTGAGTGAGATCTCTCTTATGCTTAAACAACTATCTTGTGGAAAAACGAAATATGAGAGAGAGAGAGTGAGAGAGAGAGAGAGATAGAGGGAGGGAGGGAGGGAGGGAGGGAGGGAGTGTGTCAACGAAAAAATTGGGTGCTATCTGGCATACACAGCGATGTCCGTAAGAAGAAATGGGTGCTATGGAATTCAGTAATTATTCAACGAGTAATATTAAGAACATAGACTATGTGAATATATCTGGACATGGAGTCGTTGGATACACATAAGATTTTTAATAATTTAAGAGTCCATGTGCATCCGACGATTTTAGAAATATTTGTATTCGGATGTGTTCGAATAATCTGTGTGCTAAGATTTTTTCTTATTCAATACTTCGGAGTGCTGTTGTTCACATAGTACTCTTTACAAATTATGTGATGATAAATTGAAGAGTAATGATAGAAATATATATGTTCTGCATATAGATGTGTCCAAAATTATTAGATACACATGAATTCAAGTGCATCTAACTGTTGAAATATGATGAGACATATTTTTGTTGCATGAGTGAAAGAGGACAAATAACTCACATTGTATGTATTATAAGAGCAACTCCAAATAATAGCCAAAATGATCTTATTGGTTGTTTTAGCTGGTGAACATTAATTTTTGATATTCTAACAGGCTTTCTATTTAACTTGTTACACTGTTATTTTATTTCTCTGTAATTATTTGTAGCTAGGCTATCTCCCCTCTTTATTGGTGTGAAGTCTGATTGGGGGCATCCGGATGGGCCACCAAGGCATTCGAACGAGTGGCTTAAGGGTTTTTTTTTAGAGAGCATGTTCTTTGGTATCTGGATGAAATATGATGCGTCCGAACGGAGCACCGTGTAAAAAATTAAATGTTGGGTATTTTTTGGATTTTTTTTATTGGGCTCGTGTGTAGCTATAAATATAAAATTATAGGGCACTCGAATTGTAATCTTAATTTTTCTTCATCATAGTAAAACACCCTCAACAACCTCTGAACGTACAATTATGCAATTTTCTTAACTCAAAATCACATAAATTTGTGTGTAGTATTCTTTCAATTGTACGATTCTTTTTCGTTCTTGTATTCGTTGTGTCTTAGCAACTGGTACAAGAGCGCCTCATGTTCGACAGGGATCAATGGCAGGAGAAGAAGGAAAAGCAACGAGAATCACGGGGATTGAAAAGTTTAACGAAAATGATTTCGGGTATTGAAAGATGCAAATCGAAAATTGTATGGTAAGGTGATGGTTCGAAATTGAAAATGAGCAAAGATGGGGAGTGAAAAATTCTAGCTCAATAGAGTACAAAGGCTATAAAGATACGAACAATGTTGATTATCATGTAGAATAGAGTACGTCAATAATTTTTGTTAGAAAATCTTTCAGGAATATCAAGCCACCATAGCATTTTTCACTATCCTTATATTATATACTACTCACTGATAATGGTAAATGAAAGAGTTATGAGGAAGCTTTATAGAATAAGAGTTCAATCAACTGGAATAAGTTGATGATGAAAGATAACAAATCAGACTTGAAAATAGACAAGTTTGCCATCTTGTAAGAAAGCTTAGCATAGTGAATATCTAGGTATTGATTGTTGACAAACTGAAAAATGTGTGCAGTTTCAGTTAATCTCCAAACTTGAGGAGGTAGAGGCAGTTATTATGGGTTTTTGCTATAGTTTGATGGTATGATAATTTTCGGAGTGCTGGTCTGGATCAGCCTTCAAATGGAATGATTATTGGTGTGAAGTTTGATTTAAGGCGTCCAAATAGAACCCCGGATAGGTAGTCCAATGTTTTCTTTTTCTTTTTTCCAAAGAGCACGTTTTTGACGTTTGACCAAAGCGCGGTATCAAAAATTAGATTTTGCGTATTTTTTTGTCTTTTTATATTGAGCTAGTGCGTAGCTATAAATACAAAGTTACATAACATTTAAAGTGTAGCCCTAATTTTTCCTGTGAAACACACCAACAGTATGTGTACGTAGAATTAAGGGGTTTTCTTAACTCGAAATCACGTAAATCTACGTGTCATGTTATTTCGATTGTGCAATTATTTTTCGTTACTGTATTCGTTGTGTCCTAACACTCTACATTGCCACTTCATCAGGGAGACCATTAAAAATGTGACACCTCAAAATATTATCGTTTAAAAAATGCCACGGCATTGTCGCGTTATTGTATATAGATGACAAGCTAGGGTGCAAAATATATATTTTTGGCTAGTCAATTGAGTTAGTTTCATTGACTAATTAAAATAGAAAACAGTGTTGAAATGCACATAAAAAAATATATAAACGAATTATAAAATGTGTATTTTTTTCGTACTTTTAACTAATTAAATTACTAAGGCGGAGATGTTCTGATATTTTATTTGTCAAAGATGCTATGGAACGAAAGTACTATTTTATATTTAGATTCAAAAGTACCTAATAATTTTACTTTGGAATTCTATGTCAGACTTTGAAAATGCCGAAGACTTTAGAGAGAGAGAGAGAGAGAAAAGTATGGTCCTTATGAAGTGGGTTTAAGTAACATGATCCTGACCCTTGATTCCTGGAACCTTCTTATATATATCTTATTTTGACCTATGAATCTTTGAACTCTGTTCCCTTTTAGTGGTTAGTGTTTTTTTTTATTTGTTATGTTTTTGGCATTTCTCACACCTATTGGTGGTGTGTATGAGTTTTCACTTACACACATATATTTGTATGTATAGGAGTGTGTAAAATAATATAATTGTATGATTTACGTGTGGGGGAGTGGAACTATTGAATATTAATCGCCGTTGTCTCCGGAATGTACAAACTATTATTAAAATCATTTCTTCTTTTTTTTTGAAAAATTACAAAGTATGTCATATTATTATATTATTATTAAACTATCTGAAGGGCTTTGGAAATAGATGATGCGCTCCTAGCTACCATTTTCTCTGGTCAGCAACGAAATAACTACTCACAAACAAAAAAGAAGAAAGAGAAGGAGTTATATATATAGGAGTGCTATATTTTTTTAAAAAAAATTCTCAAAAAAATTCACGAATTCAAAATTAAGTCTTAAGATTTGTTGGAATTTGAAAGCCTATAAACGCAAGTAAATTTAGTCTGTTTATTTTCAATTTTAACAAATTTTCTTGAAAATTTTTCAGAGAGCAAAGACTTTTTCAAAGTTATACCGTGCTTTAATATGCAACAGAGATACTGTTTTCTTCAACCACATGCACTCAAATAGAGAGTTATAATTGAATTAGAAATCTAACATGAGTTTATAATCATTCTAAATAATAGGGTATATTACGCTGACCTCTCTTGGCGTTTCTTATAAATGCAATGACCTCCTTCGAGATTCTAATAAATGTACGTATTGACCTCTCTTATTTTATAAACTATTTAGCTTTAAATTTCTAGAAAAAACCCTTAGTTTTAATTGATAAAAGATAAAATGCCCCTCTTTCTTTGGTCTTTTTACCTCTCTGTTAAACATTTAATCTACTTATGTGTGTGTATAAAAAAATTATTTATATAAATATATATGTATACACACACAATACCTATACATGAGAAAGTCTATGTACAAAATAATTTTTAAAATCAAAATTTAAAATGTTAAAATTAAATTAAATTTGAGTTGTATTTTGATTAAGTTTGTACAAATAAATATGCATCTTATATTTCGAACAATAGTGCTACATACACATCACTTTTACACATCATTTAAAACTACATCATTTTGTATTGAAGAAGACCCAAATATATTTTGAGTAATATGAGTAAAAAACAAATATGGTTTTTTCTCAGCACAAAATGATGATGTGTAAAAGTGATGTGTGTGTATCATTTTTGTATTTCGAAAACTATTTTTCTTGCAAAAGTCGTATTTACCACTTAATGTATCTTGATATAGTTGTGTTTTTTTACATATACTTATCTAATGTAATTACATATACATTTTAGCATTTAAAACTCAAATAGAAAAAATAAATTGAAACATTAAAGAACAAGTAAGTTAAATTAAAATTATGATAGTGTTTTTTTGATGAGATAAGCTAAATATATATATATATATATGTGTGTGTGTGTGTGTGTGTGTGTGTGTGTACTTCTATGAGGAAAATATATGTAAAAAACACAAATATAACAAGATACACATCAAGTGATAAATATAACTTTTGTAAAAAAGTAGTTATCGAAATATAAGATGCATATTTATTTATATAAACTTAATCAAAATATAACCTAAGTGTAATTTAATTCCAACATTTTTAGTTTCAATTTTGAAAATTATTTTGTGCATAAAATTTCTCGTGCACACATACACACAAATAGATTAAATACAAATATAAAAAATATATGTAAAAACACTAATGAGATTGAGAAATTTAGTTTTTTATCAATTAAAATTGACAGTATTCATAAATTTTTAACGGTAAAAAAGAATTTACTAAATAATTTATAAAATATGGAAGGTAAGCGCAATTTACTCTTCTAACTATCACCCCTGTTAAAAAAAAAAAGAAAGATATTGTAACACTCCGCTTTTCGTCAACGTTAAATAAATCCTTTTATTTCATTACTTTGAATTACATATAATGAAAATATAAATTCGTAAATGTAAATTTCATACTAAAATATTATTTGCAAGAGTTTGACAAAAAAATTACTAAAATACCCCTTCTGGGCTTACATTGTGAATTGAAAATAAGATACATAGCTTCTAAGGGTAAAATCACCATGTACTGTCACGGTCTCCAACTCAAAAGCCCAGCTCTTTCAGCTACTATTCTACATCTGGCATGAAATATTGTCAGGGGCAGAGAAATTGCTCCATGAGTACAAAATACTCAGCGAAAGACATACCCGAAACACTAACTCAAGAAACATGCAATTTTACAGATACAAAGAATAGAGAATAAAGCAGCGGAAATAAACACATAGGTTATTTAAGTTTCTAGGATTCACCTCCTCGGAAATCCAATGTTACCCTCTTAAACACTAGTATAGGCAATTGGTTGATATTGACCAATTTTTACCTACCAAGGCCCATAGTCTAAGGTTATGTATCCAACTGAATACCGACCCGGCAAGATAAGAACCTTCTACCGTCCACTCAGGTCAGTACCTACTTCGCCCTATCTAGATCCTTCGCAACGTGGCTTCACCAGGCGCAGTCATCCCGAACTTAGCTGCTTCTCCTTATCGGCTTAAGAACGTGCAAGACACCGGTCACCACTCTCTCGGGTCCGAAGCTGCCATCGCAGACGTTCCGAAATCACCTACAATAGTCTCCAACTCCTCCTAGTTGAGGTCCTTAAAATTAAATCATAATCAAACTGCCACCACGAGCTAAATCTTTTTACTCTTTCCTTTAACGTTCCTCAATATCTCTACATATTATTCAGATACAATGCACACTCTGACATCCTCCGCTGCCATGTCACAAGCGGCATCTGGTCCAGTGTCCCTAACGTATAACTCTAGATTTCCCACATTCAAATACACCAAGTTCTAAAAATAAAATCGGCAGCATAACGGACTATAAAATGAACATTGCTAAAATTATTTAAACAATAAAATAACTAACCAGAATATAGTCGAGTTGACATTCCTACTCATCACACGAGATCCCATGGAGATTCGTGGACATCATAACACATAAAAAAGTATATGCATGTGCAAGTGTTGTGTAATTTGGACAATATTTAATTATTTGGGCCGTGACCCTATAAAAAATATGCGATTCCTCTAAAAAAATACACATAATATCTACAAATTGTACGATACTATGGTTGCAAGGTATGTGTTTCTACCTTACTTGTGCGATTCTGACAACAAAAAAAATGGTGATCAGAAGGTGGTGTTTGATCTCCTTCTTCCCCGGCAAAGTCTCTCTATTTTCTACGCCTCTCTCTAACACCGAAAGTCAAATTCCCACAACTTTCTCTTTGATTTTTTTTTCATCCGTGCATGAGTTTGTTGTAATTTGGGCATGAGACATACTTGATTTATATAGGAGGAATTGGATAAGCTCTCCTTAATTTGGTTTAGGAAATCAAAGCAACAAGGAAGAATTGGAAACAAAACAAAAGTTGAATCTAGAAGCCTTCCAAGTTAGGTTCAAGTCTCGGCAATTAGGTCTCAACAATTAAACCAATGGATTCACTGCACACCAAGAATGACTTAGAATGTATATCCATCTAATAGACTTAATGGTTTAAGAATTTTAGGTGATGGAATGATTAATGCCGAAGTTCTCTTGGTTCATCATGTATTTGATCACCCATGAACATGGAAAAATAAATATCAGATATATCTTAGTTCAATTCACACGTGCACTATTGTATAGGTCCATTCGTTCGACGTATTAACTATAAAATAATTAACGATAACTAAAACTTATAAATAAAATAAAATAAAATCTTATTAGTATTTTTTTTCTTTTTAAACAAAATCAATTAAATGCAAACATATCAAAGATATAATTTTCATTATAGGTTTGAAAAAGGATTTGTTATATGTTAAAAAAAAATTCGGATCGTTACAGATATACTAGTCATCGTTAAAGGGAGGTGTAGCCTCTATAGATGTGTAAAAAGTTTTGAACATGACAAAAAAACACATGCATAGATATTTGTAAATGTGGTTTGAGATAAGTAAAAATCGTATTGGGCGTTAAATTATTTAACATCATTATTCTCAGGATTATAACTTCACAAAAGTTTTTTCGAAAATGTCTACAAATTCAACATTAATAGATGAGATTTATTTGAATGTAAAAGCACTACATACTCAAGTGAATTCATTCATCAAATTGGAATTTGAGAATATTTTTTAAAAAACTTTTCGAGAGTCTTACAGAATATACATCTAAATGAGTCATCATTTTTTCCATATTTTGTTCCAGTTTTCCGCGTACATACGTTGTTCCTTTCTGTTGGTTAAATAAATGGCAGTATCTGCCTTCAAATTTCACATATCCCATTCAATCTCACAACTACTACGTACATAGCCTGTCGTATGTTTGCTCTGTTTCTTGTCTCTCTCTCTCTCTCTCTCTCTCTCTCTCTCTCGCTAAAGCCTTAGCTAGGGGTTTGACATTTAATCAGACAGGATCCGGCTACAGTATCGCAATGCAATATTCTTACTTTTACTTTTACAACAACAAAGAATTTACCTACTCCATGAGAGACGGAATCAGAGGGCTTGCTGGGCAGTTCCGTATAGCAGTTTTCGTTGCGCACTAATAGTACGTAGTTTAGTGTTAAACAAAGCCGTTTTGTTTTATGCTGTGAGGAGAATGTTTTGTTAAAATTTTAAAACTCTACCTATTCAAAATAACGTTATTTTGAGTGAAAAATACATTGAAAACATCACATCAAATTTAATAAATGAAACAAAGTTATAGTCTATTTGAACTGTAGTAATTATTATATTATTTTAAATTTTTTTGTCCTCATTTTTTATTTTGCCTCAATTTTTTTATGGTTCTCAACAATAGATTTCAAAAAAATATAAAAGTATTTTGAAAAACTAAAAAAAATCAAAAAAGACAAAAAACAAGTCAAAACAATGTCTGTTTGAGCTTATTTTTCATCTTTAGTAAATTTTTAAAAAATTTTGGATTTAATGTTATACATTTTGGATTCTTTTTATCAAGATAAACTAATAGACTATGAAAATAATGATGCAAAAATAACAAATACAAAAAAATTAAATAAAGACAAAAAATAATTAATCTATATAATAGGTCAAATAGAGTCTTAACAAACTTAACCACAAAAAAATGATGAAAAATAAAAAATACAAAAAAAATTAAATAAAAATAAAAAATAATTAATCTACTTAAGTTAGGCTAAATAGAACCTTAACAAACTTAGCCCTCTCTTTCTTTTATGTGATCCAACATTTATTTATTTATTTATTTTTATTTTTATTTTTATTTGGGGGGGGGGGGTTTATTAGTCCGTTTTGATAAAAAGAACTTAAAAAGTATAAAGTTATACCCAATTTATTTTACAAAAAATAAAAAATAAATCCAAACAGACATTGTTTTAAACTTTTTTTTGCCTTTTCTGATTTTTTTTTTTTAGTTTTTTGAAATATTTTTATACTTTTCCAAAATTTCTTGTCAAGATGAACTAACATCCATAAAAAAGTTGATGTAAAACTAAAAATTTTAAAAGAACAAAAAAATAATCAAAACAATAATTCAATAATTATTATAGTTCAAATAAACCCTAATTAACTCTGTTTCGTTTGTCAAGTTTGCTATAACATTTTCATGTGTTTTTCACTCAAATGGCATCATTTTGAGTGGGTGAAATCTTAAAACTTCAACCAAACACACACCCTCACAACATAAAATAAAATGACGTCATTTTACACGTACTAAACTATGTAGTATTAGCACGAAGCGAGACTGTTGTGCGGCCCTGCACAGCAAGTCCCTCGGTTCCCCATGGGACCTTCTTTTTTTTTTTTTTTCTAGAAATTCATAGTTAAGTTAACCAACCCTGTAACCCAGACAAGTGGGAGGCTCTGCACTTTTCCTATCATATAATTCTGCAAATTTGTCTATTTCATTCGTTCTCCTTTCCTAAAGTAAAAAAAATAGTCAATAGTTAGGTTTTTCTCTAACTTCTTGTATGTAAACCCTAATTAGGTGAAGAAAGAATTTGAAAACCTGATTGATCCTGTCATGAAACAGTCATTCAAGCCGAGTGATGTCATTGGCAAAATGAAGAAAGGACTAGGCCATACTCAAGAACTGAACTTCGGGTCAAAAAGAAGAAAAAAGATGCCATCTTCTGTTATATATATACACACTATGTCAACAAGAATTAAGAGCTCTCAGCTTCTTCAAGATGCTCTTGTTCAGCTTTCGCTCTTTCTTTTATGATTTCGTATGTATCCTTTATTTGTTCGTCTAGCTCAAACTCGAAGTCACCCTAGAAAAATAGATAAGAATTACATTCCAATTTTGAGTGTCTTCTTGGATAGTTATAGCGGCTCATAGGCTCAAATCAAAGTGTCAAGAAAGCGGGAAGGCGGGATGGACGGCTACGATTTCTTGAACCATATCATAAACAGATCTTTCTCTTGTCCTTGCATATTTTCCCTCAACCCAGGGTTTATAGTGACTAGCGAAAGTTTCACTATAGGGTTATTGGTGGATTATTTCTATTTTAGAAGAATCTCACAAAGATCCGAGACAGCTAGTTCAGTTGGTGACATTGGTTCTCCGTCCCTACTCTCCTATCTCTCTCACCCTGGTTGGGCTCGGGCTTAGTGTGATTAAACTGTGAATCGAGTCAGGAAGAAGAAGTCCAGCTCCAGGCTTTAAAGAAGAAAGACCTGGCTTCAAGGGCTTTACCTTTCTTCTAGTTTTGAAAGACATCACATGGGCAAGGGTGGAGATTCTTTATAATGGCATTAATGTGGCCTTTATTTTAAGGCGTGTTGATCATGCTGGAGATTCCTTCATTCCCTCATTCTTATTCCTTTTTGAATATGAAATAAAAAATAAAAACTGAAAAGGTTGTCTTATTCAAAATCCCAATAGAGCGATTAAAAGCTTTCTTTTGAGCGAATTCTTTTCTCTATTGTAATTTATTTGGGCGAATTGAGCTATGTATTATAAGTGTGACTAAAGAAAAACGTTCTAACACGGAAAGAAAAGAAGCGCAATCACCACAAGCAATCAACGATTCAAAATGAGATAAAGAAATGGGCATAGGAGATAGAGTCGGAGAGTCAGAATTTGAATAAGAATTCTTATACTTACCAGTCAAGTAGTACAAGAGATCGGATTTAAACCGATGATTTAAGCCTATTTCTTAGACCATTTAAAGAGCATGGTATTACATGTTAGATATGCATTCAAATGTTGGTTTATGGTTTGAATTCGAGTTTGAGCCTAACTCGTGTTTGAACCCATAGAGATACTAATATATAGAATTTAACCCGGAAGTGAATTCAAACTCTGCTTAAATTCAGTAATGTTACATGTAAGATAGGCATTTGCATCCAAATTCTTTGTGCCCTGTTTTGGTGTGTTTTTTATTTTTTTTGGCCGTTAGATCACATTTTTTATCTATTAAATTTTTATTGCGATCTAACGCTCCAAAATAGAAATACATGAAAATCTACGTGAAAACAATTTTTGCCTTTTGGGTCTCTCACAAAGGGCCAATTCCACCTGCAAAACGTAACCTAGCTTCTCAAGTTGAAGCCCAAACAAGGCTAAAGTCTTTGTGAAAACTTAAAGTCAATTTCGGCTTACAGTTTTTTTGACCTCAGACTTCATTTTTGGGCCAATGTTCTCTGCCAATTGGGTTTCATGGCCCAGAAGATGCTTTCTAAAGTCCTTCTTTCTCACACCATTTTCCTAAAGCCTAAAAACTAAATTTTTATGTAAAAACACTTATCGGTATTCGATTACACTGATTTTTTTAAAAACAATTTTAAAGAATTTATTAAAATAAAATAAACAATTTTAACCATTGAAGTGAAATCTCGAAGTGGTATCATACGGTAGAGGACGAACAGAGTTTGTTCTCTTTTTACGAAATTTCACTTCTTATTTTTTTATCTCCAATTAAGGTGGAACAAAACTTGACTCCAATTTTTCTCAATGACAAAATAGAGTAATAGTTATTAGAATTACTTTGTTAGTTATTCTGTTGTATATCACAAGGAAAATCACTACGTTTTTTGGCATCTATTGTACCTTCTTATGTGACATGGTTTTATTTACTATATTATAGGTATGATTCGATTGAATACTTTTCGGAGGTTAAAAATAATCATAAAATGCATCCACTTAGGTCCTTGCCTTATAATTGTTTACTCAAAAAGTTTATTGACTTAAGCATTTATTTTGATAAGAGAAATAAAAAAATAAAAAAATCAAGACTAAAAATGAAATAAGTTTGGCAAAGACAAAAAGAATCAAAATTGGATATATTTTTTGAACTTTTTCGAGTTTCGAGCATATTTTTTTACTCTTTTTAATTTCTCTCGCCAGGATGATTGAATCTAATTTTTTTTTATTTAATATTTTGATCAGTGATTTAAAAAATAACAAAGACCAAAAATAAATCATGGAACGGATTATTAAAATATATTTTTTAATATTTCTCACCTCTATTTTTTGTGGAGTTTTTCACATGTTGTCATCAATAAACAAGTTTTTTAAACGGATTATTTGGAGGTGACAATACATGACTAATTCACTATCAATATGAGGGATTGGCCCTCTACATTTGATCAGAGATCAAAGGCATCCAAAACATATCACCCAATTTTGGCCAAAACAAGTTTTGAATTACAATGGGATAATTCAATAATTTGACCCTCTAAATTTGATCAGCGACCCTCACCAATTAATTGTTTAAATAAATTGTTCAATTTCAATTTTCTGAATTGGTTTCCATTCGATTTTGATCTTTTCATATTTCAGGGGAGGTTCTAATTTCAATTATGTTATGCTCATATTTCAGTTATGTTCTGTCAATTTTTCAAAATTGGTTATGTTAGACATTTTGGTTTCAATTCGATTACGTTTTCACGATTTTGAACTGGGTTTGTTTTCAATTTCATAATAGGGTTTTGGGTTGTTGTGTTTTCGCGATACTGGGTTGTTGTGTGTTTTGGAGATACTAGGTTGTTGTGATTTTCACAATGGTTGGATACTGAGTTATGTTTTCGATTTCAATTCGGTTTAGTTCAATTTCTTGCCAAATGGGTTTTTCATTGCGATATTGTTGTTTGAAATTATTGTTATTCGAAATTGACTTTTCGAACTAGGTTATTGTTATTTTCGGTTTCATAATGGGATTGTGTTGATTTTGGATGGCCATATTGGAACTGTGTTTTGTTGATGTTCAATTTAGAACTTGTTTTACCGGCTCGGTCTTGCTAAGTCAGGTTGTGTTAGTTGTCCGAAATGGGTTGTATGTGCGTGAACTGGGTCGGAGAACAAACGAAGAACAAATGATGTGGCTAATCTTTGAACATATTACGAGCACTAGTCGATCATTAGAATGCTTCAATTCATGGGCTATGATGATTTTTTAAACAAAATTATGAGCCTTCGTAATTGTGTTGCATGGACTATGATGAATTTTGGAACCTGCATCTTGGGTAAGTGTGACGGTTGCAACCATGATTCTTAGTATCATGTTGTATGGCTATCTATATTTACGTGCATCCGTGACAAACCTTTTCCGTATGCGTGAGAACCAAATGAACGTTGGACAATAGACCATAATTTGGTTGTGATGATCAATACAACTTCAATGACAAAGGCAATACAACTTCAATGACAACGGCAGTATGTTTAGCAGGACATTAAAAAATACAGCCAAGTATGTTATTATGCCATCAAAGATTATGATCTGATCCGTGTATGTCTAATACCATGTGATTTGCATTTATTTTGAATTTGAACATTTTTTTGTGTTGGTGTCAAAGACAGATACGTGGTATTATGTCGTGTTCGTTGAGCAGAGGTTGAAAATCTATTTAACTTAGAACGAGTGCAACGCACAAGTCGAAATAGTGGTTGCCAATTACAAGAAATTGATCAAACATACTAATACTTCATCGATTCATGTGTAGTGCAAAGGTTTTGTTGAGTGGACCCACATCAGGTTATTGTTTGATATGGGAGGATCATGCGGGCAAAATGGAAGAAGCCCAAAGCAGAACAAACAAGAATCAATAATGGCTTCAAAATTAGTCGAAAACATTCAATGAATTTCCTTCATGATGACATTTAAGGTAAGACTGTAAGTAATTACAGGGCCGTGTGATTCCCCACGTAGATTCCGAGAATTATGGAGTGCTCATTGGCACCATCATGTGTCATCTCATTTTACTGTTTTATTATACATTAATGTTGAGTAAGAAGAAAAACTGTATGAATTATACATTAATGTGTGGTGAAGAAAGTATATATTTGAGGCATCGCTTGATGATGTGTGTGTTGTAACAAGAACACTGAATAATTACTTAGTTGATTAGAATCTTTCACATAACGATTCCTCCCGTATTTTTTTGTAAAATATGATTTATCATAGTTTTAGTCAACGAATCAGACGTTCATTTTACATATCAAATGTGTTTATCGTCTATGCTAAAAACATGATCAATTGAATATAGGTCATGTAAGGACTCGATTTAATTAATTCAGAAATAATAAAAATTTCGAGTAATTATTTGCATCCGTATTCATTTTGTGTATTGCAATCTATTGGTACACATATAGTATGGTAATGGCACACACATAAAGACACACTTACACATTAACAGATCACTGATTATACCTTGCAAATAGGAAAAATTACATACTGACCCCCTACTATGTTAATTGCACTTTGCCCCTTGAATTTCAGTAATCACAGTTAGGCCCCTATCATTCGTTATTGCACTCTTGAGATTTATGAATTATAGTTTTACCATCTAATTATTATATTTACACAGTTGACCCCATAATATGTTAAATACACTGTTACATTTAACATGGATTCTTCACGCGTTTACCCCATAATTGTGTAATTAACACCTACATTATTGTAATTGCATAATTCACCACATATCATATTAACTGATTATTTACCCATGTTACGTTAACTATGCTTTTAACCCCAAATCATTCTATTTGCATAATTGTTCTTATACTTTGTGAATTACACATGTACCCTCTTATTGATAAATACACTTTGACCCTTACATTACAATTAATTACTTTTTTACCCTAGTCTAAATTAAATTCACTATTCACATATTTACCCCCAAACTAAATTCACTTCACAAATTTACCCCCCCCCCCCCCCCGGCGCCGCGCCAATCTTTATAAATATAATTGTATTTCATTCCTTGATTATTTAGTACGATGTTCATAAGTTTTCAATTTATGTAACTCATTATCATCAAACACATGATTATCATCAAACACATGATCATATTTTGAAGTATGATTAATATACTAGAGTCTTTCATTCACATCATTATGATCGATTTGGGTTATGGATATCATCAGAGCATGATAGTTGTACTTCAAACTTAGGATCCTATTAAAACACCTGAATTGTTGAGGCAAGAAACATAGTAATATTAAGAATTGTGATTCTCCGTTGAGACTTGTACTTAAGATGTCATTAGGCATGATATAACATTAGCCAAACCATGACTTGAATCATGAGCTGTCATTAGTCGAG
>JABCMJ010001760.1:0-17063 GCA_014822125.1 Arbutus unedo
AAAACCTTTTGAAAGGTTTTATACAATTTGTATATTTCTTGTCTATTTTGGTGATCGGATAATGTATCTTTAAATAGTTCAATACGGCATTTGACATAGTCGAGTTGAGTTATCCCTTTTGAGCTGGAATAAAAAAATTTGAATTATTAATATTTTTTTTATGGTTGGTCATAGATGAAATCTTTTGGACTTTGAAAAAAAAAAAATTGGTGAGATTTTTCTTAAAGGATACGTATTATTTATATGTTTGAAATCGAGGGCGTGACAACATACCTCTTGGGATTTTAGGTTGTGCATGGAATTGAGAAAAGAAAGTCATCAAATCACCCTTCATAAAAGGCCAAGCTTTTTTTATGAAAGAAAAATTGAATCCATCGAGCCCTAGTGCTTTTAGGCTATGGCAGTCTTTGATTGATTGTAGTATCTCACTCTCCTGGAATTGAGCTTCAAGGCCAACTGCTTCATTTTGCCGCAGTACTCTGGGGAATATTCCATGTAGTTGCGGCCTCATGTTAGTTGGTTCCTTAAACATCTAGTGGAAGAACTAGACAGCTGCTTCTTTCATCATGGATAGATCCTATATGATATTGTCTTGGACCTTGATTGATTTGAAGAAATTTCTTCTGAATTAATTATTTTCCATTGCTTGAAAAAAACTTTGTGTTTTTGTCCCCCACTTGAAGCCAGTGCGTCCTTGATTTTTGTCTCCAAAGTGTTTCCATCATTCTAGAAGTGCCCCATAACTCTGTTCTTGTTGTTTGTTTATCCTCGGTCTCCTCCTCTGTAAGTGGCATGCTTTCACTGAGCATATCCAGTCTATGGACGTTGTCTTCCGGCTTTGTTATTTTCACTTGAACGTTTCCAAAAACTTGTTTGTTTCATTGCCTCAACTTTATCTTTGTGGCCTAAAGTTTTTTGACCAATTTTGATCTCACCTACCCCTGTGATTGATCTCCTTCCCATGTTGACCAATTTGTTAACCATATGTCTAGGAACCTAAAAGGTCTAGGTCCCCCAGTATCTCAAGTCATCAGATAAGAGAATGAAAGAGTGGTCAGATACCTGTCTTTGTAGTCCCCATACCACTAAATTGTATTTGGATGCCCCTTCCTTTTGAAACTAAAAATCTTTCAATTTTGCTTAGAATTGGTTCAACCCTCATGTTCGACCAAATGAACTTCCTTCCTTGCATGGGAATGTCCAACAATTCCATGGAATTAATGAACTCTCTAAAGTCTTTCATGCTCATGTTAACATTTATGCACTCTGTTCTCTCCACCATATCCACTATTTCATTGAAACCCACCTTCCCCCCCCCCCCCCCCCCCCCCCCCGCGCGCGGGACCATGGGCTTGAGAAGGTTGATTTAAGTTCGGTGATGTCCACCAATGGAATCATTCTAAGGGGCTTCATCATTTTGGGCATGCATGTTCATGATATTCGCTTTAAAGGACCTCTGCCAAGTACCTTTTAGTAGGATGAAGTTTTTTTTGGATTATAGAGTCTTCCATTTGGAACATACTTGGCTTCCATAGAATTGCTAACCCTCCATATGTGTCGTGCCTTCTGATTTTGATACAACTGCTTCAACCTCAAAAGAACCCTAAATTGTTTGGACTAACCTCGGATCTATAGTTTCCATTTTTGTTTCCTGAATGAGCAGCATATCCAAGTTTTTGAGCTTCACCAACTTCTTCAAAGTTTTCTTCTTGAAACATCCTCCTAAACCTCTAATATGCCATGATAAAATCTGTCACAATGAACTTCTTTGGTTCCCCGTAAAATTCACCTACTTTTGTTATCTCATAACTACTTAGTCTAGCCTCCTTCCATTTGTTCCAATTGCTGTCTTTCAATGTTTTCTCCAGAAATCATCTCATGTAAGGAGTGGTGTTCATTTCCTTTGAATTTTAGACCAATTATTTTTCCCATAGCAATGGTGTCTTCAATTTCTTGCAGGATGTCCTTTCGAATGCATCAATGTGAACTTACTTCCATGAGTTCCTCTTCACCGTTTTGGGTCTGTGAAATAAGGCTATATGCTTTGATTCTACCCTGTCAAAGCTTTGTTGAATTAGATCCCTCTGCCTTCCCTTCTTTTCTCTAGGGTTGAGGTCCACCATTAGTCTAATCCCCTCCATTTGAAATGAAGGCCCATTTGAGGAAGGTCCATTGGATCTATTGTTTAAGCCCTCAGCCCACTCCCTTTCATTGCTAATTGAGTCTGGGTCTAGTTCTTGATCGTGGGCTAGGTTTTGTGTTAAAGCGGCCTCCCTGTTGTGGCCCATGGTTTCCTCAACCCAGGATTCCATTTTACCCACTGATAATTAAAATTTAAAATAGTTGCTCTAGATCATTTGTTTACATCACAAAACCCAAAAAAGAAAAAGAAAAATTAGGTTTAGCCATTCAATTAGGATTACAACTTTCTCTTTTTTTCTTTTACTATTTTGAAGCATTGAATCTAATATTTGTTTTAGATTATTAAAAAAGACGGAGTTTAGATAATTAATAGCAAAATATCAAACTAAATATTTTAGTATCAAATTTGAAATATTTTGCTGGTGACTTCAAAGAAAATTCAAATTTTTTTAAGAAGGATTTCACAGAGGCCCGTGTATTATTTTGATTATTATTTCAGAAATTGGTCTGCGGTCTTTTGTTCTCACAAGACGAGTCTTAAATTTTTATAACTTTTTTAGGGCTAAATATAACCTTCGTAATCATAATTGCACCAAAAATAAACAGATACGCAAGTAAAATGCTTAACAAAGGGCATTCTCACCTAGTAAATTATGACACATTAGTCAGGTTGTGGTGTCAGTTATGAGGCTGAGTATTCCAAAGAAAGAATCGCGGTGGACATTCGGATGGATAATCAATGATTCAACCTCGCTTGGTGGATATAAGTTCAGTGTTATATATAATAGATCGTGATTCTACCTTGTAAAAAATCTTTTAAAGACGTAAGGACGTCAAAACACAATAGAACTTTACAGTTAAACATGTTCATCCTATAATAACGCAAGGATGAGTGACCTACTGGAAAGTCTATAGAGTTCGCCGATCAAAATGAACCATATTGTACAATACGGAGCGGGACGTTACATAAATTCAATAGGGTAAAGAATTAGGGCAATGGCCATACTTTGTAAAGAATTAATGTCCTACAAATAAACCTTATTTGTTATCAATTTTGGGGTTCATATGATTGCAAATAAGGCAATATAGTAAAAGTTGTGTAGATCTCTTTTATGGTATTACATGTATAATAAAGATATGTAGTCATTGCTTCATTACTGTCAGTTTCTTGACAACTATTTGTCAGTCTGTTTATCTGTCAGGACTAACCTAATTATTTATTTTTTTTAAAAATTAGATTTTTTTTTTAAATTGGATTTTTTTTTCACTTTTTCTTTTCATCTCAAAAAATGAGAACCAATGTCGAGAAATTAAATAAATTGATAAAAGACAAAAATAAGCCGTAAAAAAGCTAACTCTCATAACTTTCTAAGCACATAAGTAGTCACAGGCATGCAGAAAATCAGTGTTGTGAAAACATTTTGGGTTACTATATAGGTTTGGTAGTACATTGAGCCTCAATCTCCCTCTCTGCAGGATTGAACTTTGGTGGTTTGCTCTTAAAACTTTTGTACGGATGAGAGTACTATATGTTCAATCATGTAATTTGGTCCTGTTCAATTTATTTGGGAAAAAATTCTGACTGAATTGAAATTTTCAGTTTAAAATTTTAATTTTTTTTATTTATCAATTCATTAGGCCACGAATAGACCAAACTCAATATTAAATTTTTTTTATTCACAAATAAAAAGTTCAGTCATAAATGTCCTAAGTCCGTCATAAAAAATATATATATTAACTTGCATACATGTAAGTCTCATGTCTATTATTGAAATCTAACCAAACTTTTGGCCCAACTTCTTTTGCCGTAAAAATTATTATATTTTATATTCGCAATTTTTATCAAACATAAATTCGATTTTTCTCGAATATATAATACCTCACATAATATGCCATGCTGTAATGAACATAAGCCTAATAGGCACCGGTTAAACTTCTAAAAAATAGTCACAAACTACGACCCCAATTAAGTATAACTTTTACAAATGGGAGAATTAATGTGCATTGTACACAACACGACATATTATGCACCAAAACAATATTATTTTAATGCACAAAATATTAACCGGACAATTTTTAGACATTATTTTGCAATTGCAGTAAGCATTGGTAATGAGCGTGAAGATTTATTATGTGACGATCCTCGTGTGACGAAAAATAGGAAGAGTCATAATTTTATTTGTTGACCCGAAATATTTATTTTGTAAAACTCCACATTTGGGTTCTCTATTACACTAAAACAAATATATAACGCCAATATCCAATTAGGCTGATATTCCATGGATGATTTACACTTAGAAATTTACAAAAAGAACATTTCAAGCTATCAAATGGAAGACCCAACATTCATTAATTTCGAATGAAGACAGGCCTTTTGTCAACAGAATAAGTATATATCTAGTTTTTCTTTTTCTTTTTGTAGTTGGTATAGCTGGATAAGAGGGTGGATATACAATGACCAGAGTAGGGCTAGAGATTGTAATCTGACTCCCCCGAACACAAAATGGATTGTACATCTAACTCCCCCGGACACAAAATCCCTAGGGTGATACATCCTTCATCTATATCCAGGCCACAAACACCAAATACGGAGTTATCCGGTCACAAACACCAGATATGATACATCCTTCATCCAACAAAATAATTTAAAAAAAGTTGACAATTTTCTAAGAAACGCGAAAAATGAACAAGCAAATTGGAACCAAGGGTTAACCACTGCATACCGTTCTTAGTTTGGTTTCTTTCTCTTCTTTGAGTTTTTGGCATGAAATCGAGCCTTATTTTTCAATTGCTCCGTAGATGGTTTCCTTTTCTTGCTTCTCTGTTTTGCAAACACTGGCTCGTCCTCACCATCCGGCCCAACTAAAGGAGGGTCTACGTCTTCATATTCATCCTCGTCTGAACTAAGGATCAAGTCCTCAACCACATCTTCATCGAAGGCTGCCTCTTGCGGTGACTCCTTTCGTCTCTTCTTCTTCTTCTTCTTTTCCACCTCTTCAGGATTCTTATTCCTGCAAAACCAATAAGCCCGGTTCAACATATAACTACTAGCAAGTACACGAATTTATGAAGATGGGGACATTCACAAACTCAACTTTATCAGTTTTATTTTGAGTTTAACTTCTACACCAATTACTCATCATCTATTTCCAATAAACCACAAACTAAAGTTAAACTTTATCAAATCATAAAACAGAAGAGGAAATTATGAAGACTCGCACTATCCTTCGTAACGAGAATCATTGAGTTTTACAATTGCATTCGACCATGTTTCATACTTTGAAGTCATTGCAAATTGACCTCATTGCCAATGGTATTGAACTTATCTTTCTTATAATATGTGACCAAGCAACAATTTCAAAAAACAATTCTTGACGCGGAGATAGAGGGGAGCAATTAATTTGTTTTTACGGGGAAAAAAAGAAGAGACGAGTACGAAAAAACAAAGGAGGGTTATACTGGTGCTGGAAAAGTGGTAAAGAAGCCAAATGACGTCTCTGGACCAGACTGACCCCAGTCAGGTCATTTACTGTATTCAAACCACCTAACTACTACATGATTTTTATTATGCAAAAAAAACAAACACGTTTATTGAAAGTTAAAAACAAACAACCACTACATAATGAGGATACAATTCCACTGGCATTCTCCGGAATTTAATCTGACAACCTTATCATTCAGCTGTGACAACCTCACCATGTCGATCCTTGTGACGATACGAGCCAGATAACATTCTCTGAAAACATTCTCTGAAACTTAATTGGACAACCTTAACCTTGTCATCCCTTGCTCTTTTGTGAATCAGGAGACACTAATGTTATGTGCCCAAAATTGTTACCCATAAAGTGTATCATGTAGATTCACAATTACTATGATGTGGATCATAGATGCACATCCACAATTACCCGGTTAGTTAATTTCTATTCGCGGTACTTTCGGGCGAAAATCAAGAATACTAAGTACTGTGGATATGTACGGTGAAACAACAATAAACATGGCGTAAAATTAGGCAAGAACAATGAAAGACAAATAGAACGAGAAACAGATCAGGATAATGTAGTAACCGTACTTGGAATCACTTCCGGGTAACCATGAGGAACTACTGAAGACAGCAATGCCTTCTTCATTGGTAATCCCATCATCATCATCATCATCACCACCATCATCATTTTCTGATATCTTACTTCGAAATACAGATGACTTTGCACCCACGACGACGCTGAAAAACACAGCCCATTAAAAAAGTGAACAAGAGCAGTACCCGTACTACGCACAGGAACACGAAAATACCTTATTGAATTACGAATAAACAGTAAATGTGGAACTAGGAAAACAATCAGAGTTAATAAAAATAATAGTGTTGATGTAGATTTTTGTGAAGTCCATTTTTTTTATTTCTTTCAAAAAAATGGAGGGAGTATATATAGTATAGATAAATATATATTTATATTATAAAATGAAAAAAAAACTATAGTTTGACATATAAGATTGGTTATGAACCTGGATTCCATTAGCGAGTCAGTTCTTTGCTGCGCTCTTTGGTGTAAAGTTGCAACATGCTGCGATAGAGGGCTTATCCGTGACTTTTTCTCATCCTAGACGAAATGTAGTATTTCAGTTGTCTAAGAAAACTATCAATTAAACATCACATTATTGCAAGCAACCCACAAGGTACAAGACAAGTAACATCAAATTAAAACAAGCAACAATCATATGTTTCAACACTTCATTTGTTTGGCTCGTCAATATTATCCACCTGGCATCAAGTGAATACTAAATACACCATTTAGTGATTAAAAATTCCCCGAGTATACCCTACATTTGCAGCTATCCAAAATGAATAACAAGCCAATATCCCACTTTACAGAAACAATCGACTTAAGCTGTGGTATGGCAGTAACAAAACTCAGTCTCGTGCACAAACCAATTCTCTAACCATTTTTCAAAACAGAGAATATGATCTCATCTCAAAGTTCACCAACTTGAAACAATCATCAAACCAACAAGTTTAATCAAACTGGAAAGTGTATGCTCTACAGTTTTGTCCGCTTGGACACACTGGATATAACTATACTCCCAAGTTCACAAAAGGTCAACCACCGATCAGAACTAAACATCATTTTGAAGAACAAATAACACCCAAAAAAATGCAAATGAAAAAGGATGTTTACATAAAAAATCAGCCAACCAAAACTCTTTGAGACAGTCAATTAATACAAAAGAAAGTAAAAAAAACGGAAGAAAAAAAGGAATCGTGAATTTGCGAACCTCGAGAAAAGACGCAGCTGCAGGATCATTGGGTAAAAATGAAACTGACATACGTTTTTTATTTGTAAACTCCGCAGTAGCCTCAATCTGTAACATGAAAAAGCTAAAACATCACTAGTGCTCTCCTTCAGCTACGAAAAATTATAAATTCAGCTATGAAAAATTATAAATTCAGCTACGAAAAAACAGAAACAGTTACCATAGAGCGTAATGGAATGAAACACTTTTATTTATTTTATCCTTTTTTCCGACTCTTAGCAAATCCACTCTTCACCGCGTATCTACTGGAAGTGACCTCTCAAATGCATAAAATTCCTCTGAATTACCTGACGAATAAGCTCCCGCATTTCTCGACGAAACCTCTCAACCTTTGTAGATTTGCAGAAGTTACGCAACCGCACAGTAGGAAGAAAAGATAGCTCAAAGAAAGCAACAGAATAACTCCACTGAGCCAAATGTTCAGCAAGCTCTTCAACCACAGAAAACACACACGCCTCCTGAAACGCTCTCGTCTTCAGGGTTGGTTTACTTACCTGTCAACATGCAACTCTCCATATGCACATTCAAATACAACAATAAATTTGAAATACTGCAATTTATAGGGATAGAAAATGATACTCCCCCCGTCCCTTAGTATTCGTCCTGCTTTGGGAATTCTACCATTTAAGTAGACA
This sequence comes from Arbutus unedo, assembly GCA_014822125.1. Taxonomy (NCBI): domain Eukaryota; kingdom Viridiplantae; phylum Streptophyta; class Magnoliopsida; order Ericales; family Ericaceae; genus Arbutus; species Arbutus unedo. Next base: position 8,085 of record JABCMJ010001760.1, read on the forward strand.
AAATGACTGAACATTAAAGGTTACGTCTTTCCAAAATTACACTTTCATCAGCTACTGTGAGCTTGAAATGTGAATTTAGATTTCAAATGAGAAGGGTAACATTGGAGTTTGTCCATTGACGAGGACAAATATTACAGGACATCCCAAAATAGAATAATAACGTAAAATTAATGGACAGGGGTCAGGGAGAACTAAGAACTACCTTCAGTACAGTACGCAGATCAACTGCTTTGCCAACACCTCCAGTGGGGGGTCTATTCAATTCTTTCATCTCTAGCATGTCTAAAAGGAGCAGAGAAACGGGTATAAATGTTCCACTGGAAGCAGCTATTCGGTTGAGCATTCTAACACAGCGCAGTCTGAGGGGTAAATACCGAGCAGTTGGAACTAAACGCGCCACCCCAGATATTATTTGAGTCAGCGGATAAGCAAGTGGCTGGAAATCTGCCTCCAAACCATAGGCACAGATAGCTCCAGTCCAAAGCTCAAGGCAATTCATATACTTCCATTCATAAACCTTCCGAAATGCTTCCTAAAATAGTCAGGCAAAGGTCAAGGGATCATGCGAATTAAATTTGAATTTAATTCAACGTAATGCAACAAAGTAGACTCGGGCAGCTTATGTTATTTGAAAAAAAAAATATCGGTTGCATATTCACACCTTCAAAAGTGAAGCTTCCATCAACTAGGTAGAGCACCACATAACATTTAAAGAAGTGATGCTTAACAGAAAACTGAGAAAGTCAATATATTAGAGTGCTATTTCCTCAATAGGTGTAGGTAGTATATCTAACATCAAAAGGTTGCAACCCATGTAAAGGGCTACCGAGACAACCTCTGCAAAACCAATAATAAATAAAAAGGCCTCCACACACAGAGGCCTATAAGGGTCACCTATGCAAAAAAATCCACAAAATCAACAATCTGACCTGAGTTCAGCCATAGACCATGTATCCCAATTCCCAACTAGACAAAATAGGCAACAAAAAATTCTTTTCAACTTCTGATACTCATTTCAAATGTCAAATGATAACAGGAAAAAAACATATAACTCGTCACTGAAGCACTTTGGAACAACCAGGAGATGAATAAAACACATGTGCCCAACTGAATGAACAAGGAGAACACAAAGATTGATACCTTAGTTTTCATTGTAAGAGCATCTTGCAAAATCATTGCTAATTGCCGTATGAAAACAAAAGCATGTTGATATGCAGCTTGTAGGTCCACTCCAAGAAGTTCAGTGACACAATTCCCAAGAAACTGAATGTGCTGTAATTTTGTTGCATTCACAAATTGGCAGCTCAAAACATAGGCTTTGTATATCCCTCGAAAGCATTCATCTAAAGAATCGGAACCAAGACGAATGCATATATCTCGTATAAATAAAAAGGAGACAACTGGTAGTGCACCTCCCCCTGTACCCCAGAAATGAATAACAGCCTGAGAAGTCAAAACATTAGATTTTAACTACTTCAATAAAATTATCTAGTGAAAGGCTACACTACTAACAGAGAACCCGTGGGCAAGCACAAATTAAATCCTGTCTATAAGTTTCTAGGACAAAAATGAAGGGAGGGGGTTTCAAGTCTTGATCTCGTGATTCATTCTTTTTTCTCTCTGAATTTTAACTTTTTTTGTCAGATGAGTTCAATGGTCAGATTCTGTCTACCATATCACTTGTCTAAAAAGTTATTCAACTTAAATCATATATACATAACAAAATAGCCAAAAAAAAATCAAATCCTATATTGTTCTACCAACTTGATTTTGGCACTGAAAATGTTGACAAGAGAAGCAGTAAACAAGGGAACCACGCGTCTGAATTAACAATAAGCTATGCAATTCAATATACATAGAAACTGCACTTTGCCCAAAAAATCATCTAGAAGCACACAAATAAACAAAAATAATTAAAGAAAAATTTTAAAAAAATAGAACTCAACCCCTACCTTGATATACCTCCTCAAGAGGCTGGGGAAGGCAGCCAAAAATATTGACGAATATCTGAGACGCCTTATTGTGAAAGATATCATTTCGGTGTCAGTCATCTGGTTTAAGACATGAAGAGCGTTTCCAAGATATGACTTCACCAAATGACTGTAGTTCTTCCATTGCTTGGTGCTCAATAAATCTGTAACTGTTTCCTTCTTCCCTCCGGAGGTTGGAAGCTTTAATAATGCTCGAAGGATTCCATCCATTTCACTTAAAACAAATAACATTATTTTGTTGAACACACTGCTAGACATGATACTTAGCTTTGTAGAAGACTCGTCCTCTGCATCATCACCATAATGGCAAGCAGTGTGAAAAGCTTTCATAAGAGAACGAACAGCCCCTAATTTTGCACTTTCTCTGACTGCATTACACCAAGAGTCGACCATTGCACTAGTTATAGCCGTTTTAGAATGCTTATCTTCTTTTTCTGCAGTACTAGCCACCTGTTTTGTATCATCTACATCAGTTTCTTCATCCTCATCCACTTCATCGTCTATCTCCGTCTCAACATCATCCTTTACAAAGTAAGAACAAGGTTAGATAGAGTTAACAAGACCAGTGGGCTAGCAGAATTGTCATGACCATTAGGAAGCCAAAAACTCACATCAATGTCCTCGTCGTTGAATTCTAGAAGGCCCTTGTCATGCTCTTTCAAAAACTGAAAGAACTCCGGGTCCTGCAAAAAACAGTTGTTAGACTTCCACTGACATAAGAAGAGCAGGGCGGCTTCTATTAAAACCTCACATGAAAAAATGAGTGCATATCCAAATCAGGAGTGCACAGCCAAATAAGTTGTTTTAAGCTGAAAATTAAACAAACAGCAGCTTTAAAGGAAAAGACAGAAATGGTCATGCGAATACTGGCCATAGTCATCAACAAATCAAAACCAAGCAGATTTTAATTCACAGTTGCCATGAAATTTCTTGTTCAAGAACATGATTCAACATATCCTTAACAGTTGTACATGTTGCTATATATTTTTGCACATGTTATGCGCATATGACTACACGTCTACCTAGATTTATCGTGCCCAATTGGATACCAATTGAGCTAAGCCCTGTTGGGTGAGTCTGTTTTCAGTCCAATTTATCTGATGCATGATCATTGAGTATGGTTATTAGTGACAAAGTGCATGCACAAACTGGAAATTAACAGAATTTCTAGATGAATCAGAGCAGAAGCAAAATACAGTTAATAATGCATCTACAACAGCAGTATTTAAGCTGAGATCCATAGCATCAAAGAATTTTGTGGACATTAAAGATGAGATTTTACCACTTGGAAAGTTGGAATACGAAATAAGCTAACAGAGGACAACAATGCCTTCTGCCTTCTTCAATGTCACTCTTATCCAATAGCAGCTCAAGGTTCACAGACCTCAGTCAGAACATTAGATTTGGGATGTTGAATTAGGTTCCTGGATAGCCAGGCATTAGGCAATAAGGAATTCCTTGAAACTTTCTGGGATCTGTGGTGTCTAATAAGCTGCCTTTTTTGTTACTCCTTCATTGGAAAAAAAGCCAATTGTCCAGCTTTTTTTTGGTCTTGAGCAGTTTTTTCACATAAAAACAATATACTTTTCTCACTCTTCCAGAAAGACCAGAAAAGCAAAAAAATAAAAAATTAACCAAAGTATTCCCCAAAAAACTTGCTTTTAGACACCCGAGAACACCCTAATTGCCTAATCATTTCACATTTGCTCTTAACCTCACAATTCATCACTAGCTATCTACAAACTAAGTTATGAGACTCAAAGGGTTGTCACATAATCAGGCATCAAAGACGGAATGAGTTATTAGTTTCGATCCTTGCTAGTATATAAAACTGAACATATGAAAATTACAATACCTTTAAAGGGAAATCCAACACTCTATGTTGTGTAATTGCTGCAAGTAATGCATGTATAATAAATCCTGACCTTTTCTTGAAGTCTTTGCAATTGCTGCACGTGCTCTCTTGCTTTTTGCCGAGAGCCCATCGTATCGCCCGTATTGTCTTCCGTTTCCTCCTCCACTTCATCAACAGTTTCATCCTCTGACTTTTTTACTGATACAAAGAATCAATCGAGCATATCAATTATCAACACAGTGAACCCGCGAATGCAGAAGATAACCATAAATATATGCATGCATAGATATAAAAGAAGTAAATTACAGAGAGGGAGTAGAGAGAGAATCATGCCTTTGACTTTTGCTCCCATGGCGACGCTTGAACGAGGAGGAGGACGATAGTGGCAATAAGATCACTGTTCTAAAACCCTAAGAATTTTTCCTGCTAAAACCTGACAGTTAAGAACCGGACCTAGGGCTCCATGCGAATTCAACATTAATCCCGTTAACCGACCGTTAACCTGACTGTTTCAAAGGCTTTTTGTATTTCTGGAGGGCCGAAAAGCCCACTTGTTTGGGCTAATGGATAATCAGACGGTAGAGATTTTTTATGTGGAAGTCAATGTTGGTTGGTCTGTGAGAAAATAATTGAGACTTCGGAAAATGACAAAAATATCCTTATTGATGATTTTGAACACCAGACTGAAATACTTGCAACATGTAAATTTTTTTTATTTTTTAAATACATTCATGGTTAATTTACTTGATGAATATTTTTTTCAGTTCGTAGACATTTAACGCGCATGGACCTAGGCATGTTTGTTAGGTGTCATATAAGGGTCGTTATTTATCAGTCCGAATATGATTATCTGGATTGTCATATACAAAATTTGTTTATTTCTTCGAACACCATATATAATAACCGGGATACTCTTTGTTTCTCTAGAGGGTGATAAAATCATATTCACTCATTTTATCCATATCTTATCTCCATTTTATATTTTCTTTTATTTACTCAAATATCATTATTAATTACAAGAATGACATCTACCTACTAATATCTACAATATTTTTCTTTTAAAAAAAATACTAAAATAAATCATTTATAATTATTCACATCTTTATGATAAAATCTCTCTATCTACTAGTCCTTATTATATCTATCGTATTTCTTTAAAAAAATTAATCATCAATAAAAAAAGGCCGCAAGAGGTCACAGAAAGGTCTATTGCTCGCATCTTGGATACGGATGTCCAAATTTGTCATATTTAAAGTCTATTTACTTCCTTGCACTTTAGACATGATATCTAACCAATGAAATCACCACACTCCTTCCTCTATCCATATTGCATATCTCTTTTGTATTTTCTTTTCATTTATAGAAATAACATTATTAATTACAAGAACTCCTTTTATCAATTATAAAAATGTCATTTAGCTACTCATGTTTACCATATACTCTTTCATAAAAAAATACTCAAATAAATTATTTATAACTATTCACTCCTCTATACTAAAATTTTTTCTTTTACTACATATCTTTTATTACTATATCTATCATATTTCTTTTATAATTTTGACCGCTAACAGACAAATTGCAGGGAAATACAAAATCAGATGAAGTGATTTCAAGTGTTCTCATATTACTACACTAGCGGTGGGTGCCCACGTGTTGCGTGCGCGAAGAATAAAAACATAAAAAATAAGAACATAAAATTAGGGACCCAACCGCCATGGTAAGGGAAGTAAATGGAGTAGGCAATTTTAAAATTGTTTGAAAGTTTTTTTTATAATCATGCAATTATTTTAGAACTTCAATTATACGTAATTACCCTTTTAGTTATGTGAAGCATGTAGTATGACATCTAAAAATACCCTTCTGATCATGGATTTTTAGAAAAGTAAAATTGTGAGCAGGGTTAAAAAAAGGATTCGCACCAAAAGTGTGTTTCCTTTATAATAATAATAATAGATATATTTTCTTACTATTTGTTAATTTTATGTCCTTATTTTATATGATAGGTCAATAGATGAAGTGATTTCAAGTCTTATACTTTAATAAAAACTATTAATTATAGTTGGATCAATTAGAATATTAGTCATTTCTCCGTCTATTAAAAAACAACTATTGCCCCGGGACGCTTCCCAAAAGAGGACAAGTCCACTTTTCGTAGGTAGAGCAAACCTTTGCACCTCACCCCCTCTTCCATCTTGCTAATGATATTAATAGAGTTTGATTAGAAGTTGAAAGAAAAATATAAGCTTTCCATCAATATAAGCTCACATTGCTATTTGTCAAATCATAACATGGATATTTTTATTAATTATGAAATTATTCGAGTTACAAATGGATAGATGTGGATATGTTGATTTTCCATCGATATACCCCAAAACAAACGTATATAACGATAAATTAGATTTTTTCTTTTATTTTTTCCCAAGTGGAGGAGACAAAACCTGGGAAGAAATTTTGACGGTGAGATTACATTTTCAAATAATAATAAAAAAAGGATAAAATGCAAAATACACTCACCTCTCTTACTTTTGAAACTATTACACTATTTCTCTCATGTATTGAATTTCTGTTAGAAATTGGTTAGTTTTTTTTGAGGTTACCATATTACTTTTGTAAAGTGCCTTAAAAACCCTTAGTCATGGTTGTAAAAATGAAAAAACTCTCTCTAAAGCATGCAACTTTTATTTTTCTTCTCACTTCACTAAAGGTATGTAATTCTTTTTATTTTAGTTTTTTTTTAAATTCATTACATTGTTTCTTTATTTATCAATGTAATTTTTTTTTATGTATGGTCATATCATTTTTTAATACATGAATGAAATGTGTCGTGTGGATATTATATTTTGTTTCACAATTTTTTGTTAAATTTTTGTGTTTTTTGATTGTCTCGACAAGAGGATCAAAAAATCATAAAAATATGGACTGAAATTGAAAAATTTCTGATAAAATGATGCTACATACACTTAAGACAGTAAAAAATTAAATACGATGGATTAATAATGTATATGTACTTCCCGTAGATAAAATACATGTAAAAAATAAACTTAATCAAATAGATAAAGTCAAAAATATTTATTCCAATTACTAAAATATATTATATAAATAAAATTATTATGAAATTAACCAAAGTTAAGTTTAAAGTTGTAATAAACAAAGAAATATTATGTTAAAATTAAGTTACATTAACTTTTTTTTTTAACAAACTCATTAGAATTATCTTTTGATATAATAGGTTAAAATATATATGTGCTTTCTATCAAATAAAATACATATATAGGATGAAAAAATAATGATATTTACTAAGAATTTGTTTTATAAAATTACATAATGATTATTAAAATTTAAGATGCGTAAGGTTCAAATAAGAGAAAGGAATTTAAACACTAGTGAAAAAAATAAATTACATTAAAATTTATAATAATTATTTTATGAGATAGGCTAAAATTTATATTACAGTTAAATGTCTTTTGAGTGATGATTTAAATCATCATTCAATGGGAATCACGAATATATTGCAGTTAAGATCCTACTCCAATAATAGCCCTAACAAATGAGACTATGAGTTTATTTAGCCTATGATAATTATTAGATTTAAAATTATTGAATTATGTTATAAGAAGTAAAATTTAATTTAGCTTAATTTATTTAAACTAAATTATTTGTGGCGTGTTCTAGATTTTGAAATAAAATTGTTGAACTCCAAAAGCTAGTGAGGGCAATTTGGTCTTTTGTTTACCCCATCAGTCCTCCCACAATATCCGAATGAAGCCACAGACCCTACCTTTTTCCTCCAATAACTTGGCCCAACTGGGCATAACTTTATGCAAACAAATAAACCAATAATTTCAACAGCAATATCTATTTGGCCTAACTTAACTATTTTAATTATTTTTTATCTGAATCTATTTTTTGACAATAGTTTTTTTTTTTTTGCATTGCTTTTTTTATTTATTAATTTGTCTTGATGAAAAAAAATCTAAAAAGTATAAAATTATGTTCAAAAATTAAAAAATGATCGCTAAAGATGAAAAATAAGTCCAAACGAACTTTGTTTTGATTTATTTTTCGTCTTTTTAAATTTTTGAACATGATTTTTTACCTTTATGAAATTTCATGTCAAGACGAACCAATAAATTACAATAAATTGACGTACAATAAAAAAAGTACAAAAATTTTAAAGAAAGATAAAAAATAACCACACAATAATTCAAACTGTGAAGTGAACATAGGAAAGCACATCCCTCTAAAACCACTAATTTAATTGTCAACAAGACAAATCAGAGACGATATTAAGATATGATAACATACTTAATGGCACTTCTCAGGTCAAAAGTCATCGGTGTGGTATCAATCAACACTCATACGATGCCTAAGTCAAAAATTTATTGTATATAGAATAGATGAATGTACTATAAATTTAGTTAAATACTAAACCGTACGTCTTTTCTAAATCAGGACGTATTTTTATACTTCCTTAACTCTTTAAATCCTACATAGAGTTTATTTCTCATCAGTTGGGATAAGTCTGTAGTTTGGTGATATTTATCCCATCATAGATATGAAGATTATCCCTTCCGGATTGCCCTTTAGGTGGTGCAATCCAAATAAGAGTGCTCTTATCATAATTGGAAATTGCTTTTCACTCATTTTTAAAGACAAAAATCATATTTCCCTTGAATAAATATTGTGTTCGGTTACGGCTTCATTCAGTTATTAAGAAAGTCGTACGAGAAAGTTATTCTCAAAAAAAATAAAATGAAGTGAAGTAAAAGAAAATGAAATTTCTTTTTCTGTGTGTGTTCATTTGCTAAAAGAATCCTGTAGGAAAATAAAAATTTACTTGTTCATTTGTAAGGAAAAAAAATAATAGAAACTTTTTTTTCTTGATTCAATAGTTAGTTGTGAAGAAAATTAATTCTGAGATCATATATTTTCAAAATTTCTCTTTTCAATCACTGCGAAACTCCTTCATAAAAATTTAAATGCTAAAAATTTAAATCAACCAAAAAAAGAAAATTGTATTTTCATTCCACCAAGTTAAATAAATAATAAAATAAACATATATTTTCATTTCATTAACAAAACTAACAAGAGAAAGAGTATATATTTGATATATTAAATATGTATATCATATAT
>JABCMJ010001768.1:0-17795 GCA_014822125.1 Arbutus unedo
CGTTACCCTTTACTTATAGGTAAAGCTAGCTTTTTCAGTAAATATTTTGGCTGAATCTCGTGTCTATCATGAAGGTCTTGAAAAATTAACATAAGCCAACTTTTATTTATCTTGAAACACACTTGCGTTACCTATTACGAGATTTTTCGATTAGGGAAATATAAGTGTATTCCAATAGACCTATCTATTAGTAGGAAAGGTGCAAAAATCAAGTATTTGGTGTATCAGTCGTGTTTTCAATATTGAAGACCAACTATCTTTCGTAATTGCAAAAATACTTCGTTTCTTTGAAGCGAAATCCCACATGCATGGGTATCAGAGAAATATAAAATATGTGTAAGTTCTACCCAAGACCGTGTACATCGTATCAGAGCTAGGCACCAGGATGCGTAGGGTGCGTATCTGGCCGGCACTCAGTAGGTGCCGTCAGATGAGCGCACTGCACGTGAGGGAGGGTATGAAGCAAAGTCCAACATTGCTTAAGATTAAGTATAGAAGCTTGAGGACACCCTTACTTCAATAGCTAGCTGTTGGATTTGAATTCTACCCAAGACACTGTAACAGTTTCCTCGTCCATTAACATGTTTGTTTCAGAAGTTTCCTCGGTAATGTTGTAGGTCAAAAGGTGCTCTCTCTCTCTCTCCCCTCTCTATTGTGAATGTGCATGTGTATGCACATATGGGTACACGTGGAAGTATCACAAGTACTTTTTTTTTTTTGGTAAGCAAGTTCATAGGTACTAGCAATAGTGCACCAAGATGCACTATGCTTGATTGGCACACTGTGCACTTTGTTGACATTATATAGCCATTGTAACATAGACTAGTAATCCAGCATTCGGCATAGGCATGTTGGAGTTCACTACTTATAAACAATGTTTTGACGCATTAGTTGGCGATTGGCTGGGGCTTGCATCAAGGCGAGGAGGCCAAAGAGAGGCCTCAAGGATTTCAATTTTTTTATTTACCTCTATAGGTATACGCCTTCTATGGGAAGTTCACATAAGGTATAAGGTGCACCTTCTGCAGTTTTGTGTACTTCATATGAGGTGTATGCTTCTTTGTTGTGCATGGCCAATCTATTGATGTTTACACTCTCTTCTTCTTTCAACCTGTCAATATATGCTGTGTGAGTCATCCATACATTTGGTTAGGAGGAGCACTGTAATAACGTATGGGTATGTGATTTTTAGGGGAAATGATGTACTAAATAGAGGTGAGTCAGGTGACATGTAGGAATTACTTTAGCTTGCTCAAGTGAATGAGCTTTGATAACAAAATTACATTAGCGTATACGTTTCTGGGTGTCACAGCGCCTCATGGCTTGTAAACATTGGTGCATAAACCAAATAAAGAAGTTTAAGAAGTATCTTTCATCTATCATTCCATCAATAGGAAAAGAATCTACTAAAGAGCTATATAGCCAACACGTGTTTACAGAAGTATTTAATAATCGAATTCAGCTAAACAAAAACATCTTCCAGAATAACGGCAAATTATGCAACCAACATCCAGCTTTTCTTCTACTCAACCCAAGGAGGACCTAATATTATCTTCAACACAATCTATATCTTCTACTTCATCAGTGGATTGTATCCTTTGACAATCCTCTTTTTACGTCTCCTCAGAAATGGCCTCTTGCTCATCTATCAGTTGCATCGTTTGATAAATTGAGCCCTTCAATAGTGCAGTTGATGTTGTTGCTCGATTTCTTTGAGTACTTTCTCTGGCTCAAGAAGCTTTCACAACATCACCCCGCATCAATTTGTCATCATCACCCTGGCAGCTACTGCATCGTTGAAGGCCCTCATCACTTGCCTCATATGCACCTCACTGAAGGCACTTCGCTGTAGTTGGTTTGGCTCAGAGATTGTGCCTCATGCACTTAGGAGTGCTTTTTACGGCCATGACTGGGTTGATATTGGTTCAATGTAAATTATGAGTCTTGAGTTGGAGTTTGATGGGCTTGTGAGCATGTGGGACTCAGTTTGACAAGTGAACTGTAATTTGATTTGGACTCTTCTGGGCATGCAAGTGGACCTTCCACTGGATTTCTTTGTGTTATTAATCATGATGATATGGAAAGTTGTTTTCTTATTTTTCATCTTTCCTTTTTGGTCTTGTGGTGAAAGGTTTTCAGGGTCTTGATTGGTGTAACTATTGGATGCGTTAACAGTTAGTACGCAATTAAACATTTAGTTGTTCCCTTGCTAATGTGGGGAATGTACTTTGCGTGTTTAAGAATTCATTACAGTAAACGGCTTCTATTATCATATCTGCCTTACGTAGCCCTTCCGAAGTTATAGGAAATGAGGTAACGAAAAGAAACCGACTTTCTAGAGAAAGCAAAAAACAGCAAATAGAAAAATGATGCGCGTACTAATTTTGTGTTGCCACTTCTATGCATATTGACGTATCCCAAATGGAGAAACCAGCTAGTCTTGTGTAGTTTGTGCTTCAGGACACCTACTGAGCACTTTTTGGTCATTTTAGTTTTGGTCAGAAAGGGTAATAGTGAGTCATTTGGAGCCATTACTTATGTAATAATTAAATAACCAAACACGTGCGGGAAAAAGGTTTTCTTTCTACTGTGCATGGAATGCAGAAATCTGTATTACTACAAAAAATGACCTCTTGTTGGTTAAACTTTCTTGAATCAACTGTGCGTTAAGAAGGGTGTACAGTTAGTTTTTGTTATAAAATTCTGTGAGGCTTGCAGATGATTATCTCAATCCTTTTTTCCTATTTGCAGGATAAGTATATGCAGAACAGACTTGTGAGGCTTGTTTGTGTTTTCTTACAGAGCCTTATACGAAATAATATTATCAATGGTAAGCTTTCTAGATGCAGTTAACTTCTGTTTTCAAAGCCATTTGATGTCATTATTATGTGTAAAAATGAGAGAGAGTTCTTATTCGGTGACTGAGTGACTGTCCTTTGCATAAAGGGCGGAAAAGTGAAGGGCATTTCATTCTGTAGTGCAATATCTTCACATATTCCAGCTTCACATTGTAAAAACTTAAATTGAAAATACAGAATAATGGAAAACCATCAGCTCAAAACAAAATAACAAATACTTTTGTCTAAGTGTCAAATGAGTTATCGGGAGTGTATTGAATAATCACATGTGGTGCAAGCAGCATTCCTCATGGATTTTCCCTGGTTATACTTGAACTTCTTTAGGCAAGGACACCAATAGGGCACTGTCCTTGCACGTGTCAGATAGAATTGTTGATAAGAACGTGATGACTTGTGGAGATTAAAACCTTACGCTTTCTTGTGCAGTCTGCGGTGCTCCTGAACCAAGCAATTTTGAAACGCATTGTAGGCAAGATTATTAAAACGGGATCCATATTGTGTATTATTTTTCATTTTATGGTCTTATTGGGATAGGTATTGTGTATGATAAGATACGTTAGCAAGAAGTTAATATTAGGTAAAAACCAAAAGTTATACCCAATGGAAGATGCAAAATCGATTGCATGTAAAAAATTAGTATAACATGGTCTAGTAACAAATTTTAGCGTCTTGTATCTCGTATCCTATCATGGATATAAGGGTATCGCAAAAGTATTTTCTGATGCATATGATATGTTTAGAGATACATATCAGTTGTCGCTAAACGTACAAAAATTTTTAGATACATATCATATGTCTTTTTAGACATAAGATACGTTTGGAGATACACGACAATTTTACTTGCAACATATTGAAGACTAAGATACGCTTGATGAGTCTTAAGATTTTGACAACACTGATTATAGGTGACGGTGTGGATCTAGTTACTAATTAATGATGAAAATTAAAATAAAGTCAAAATTATTCTGCATTGGGCGAGATCCATAACATAGGATCAATGCAACCAATGCTCGTAGACAGATGAAGGCGGACACTAAAATGTATTGTTGATTCCTTTCTGTGATCATCGTGCTAGTTCACATTACCATTTTCAGTTATCCTTTAGCAAGAAACTGAATTTTCATTTTCAATCTTAGTAGTGTCAGATCATATCTAACTCCCATTAAATGATAAATTCTCTGCGTTGGATGCAGCATGTACTTCCATCTATGTTTGCAGGTGGCATTTCCTTTATGCCTCTTACATTACATGTTACTCCCTCCATTTCATGTTGTTTGTTATTTTTGGAAGTCGGATCATTTTTTTATAAAGTGAAAAAATTATGCACGAGAATAGTTTAATTTTTAAATTGAAAATGACACGACTTTTTATAAAGGACAAGCAATATGGGACAGAGGGAATACTTATGGGCCTGACTTGCACCTCGTCCTCAGGCAGAAGCACCCATTATCAAAAAAAGTTCAAGCAATGCAGATGTGAGGTGTAATTATCTACTCATGGAGCATTAGGGAAAAGATGATTTTGGACAATTGGAATGCAAATTGCAGCCTAAAATATTGCACTTTCCGAAATGACTTAGAAAAGTAACTACAGAGTGGCTGAGGTCGTTCTTTCTACAACTCTGCGCTACTGGAAGTTTTACCCAAATCTCGTTAGTTTTTTACCCCATTACCCAGAAATTCTGGTTCTCCCTCTGGCTCTGACTCGAGGAAACAAGGAAGCCCTTCATAGAGCAATAAACTTGAAGTAGAACTCAGCCGGTTTCCCCAATCGTTACTTCCTACAGAGAGAGCATATCCCCGAAGGGACTTGCCATCCCGGTAAACTTGAAATTCATGGTTTGCCCGTTAACTACGATTCTTCTTGTGAGCAATGGCTTGAGCTTCCTATCTTAGTGGAAAAATATGGGTAGGAGTTCTGTATTGTCGTAAAAATGCAAGGCTTTGCTTTAGTTATGTTTGTGAGTCCAAAAAGAGCATGCCCTACTTTGGTAGTTCACTTGAGCGCATATTTACGTGACTTTTGATGCGAAATATAGGAGGAATTTGTGATACACACACGGTGAACTAATTTTGAGATATTATTTACTGATACTTCGTGAATTTTGGTATGCAGTTAAAGATCTGTTCATTGAAGTCCAAGCTTTCTGCATTGAGTTCTCCCGGATTAGAGAAGCAGCTGGATTGTTTAGGCTTCTAAAAACCCTGGAGTGATTGATCTTTCCCATTTTCTTCTGTTTCCGTTAGTCTAACCATTTTTCTCAATTTTCTCTTGACCATATTTCTCTCATTTTCTCTGTTCCTCCCTTGTATTGTAGAGTAGTGGGTAAATCAGGAGCTTAGTACTTCCTTTATTCAGAATACCATTAGCCCTTAAACTGGAGTAATAACGATTTGAGGAGTTTTTTGTGCATATTTATCACTGGTATATCTGCTGGCCAGCAGCCTGTATTTGTTTTGTGTTTCTTTCTTTGATTATAGCTCATATTTTCTCTTTCTGAGATGTATATGTACCCATGCGAAATTGCGACATCCGCCCATTTCAGTGTGTCCTAAAAAAGGTGAATATGGGGTTTAATGAGTTTGCTGTAAATTTGAGTTTCAGTGGTCAAAGCAGCAGCTTATACACATCCATTGTGAAGGAAAAGAAAGCTAAAATCGCGGAGGGTTTTGACATTATTGTACAAGTTATCTTATCTACTGCTCCGGTGAATGCTCTTATCGCGTTTATTTAGCTATACAACCCAACAACTGATTTCTTGTTTCTGATTTTGTACTATTTTAGGTCGATCTACCACACGTGGCGAGATGCCATACGACATTATTGGTCCACATCATCACATCAATAAAAATTTACTAAAGATTTTCCGGTCTATAAAATGAGAATTTTATAAGTATGTTTTTAATGTGTATAAATTTAGGATGAAAATTTGTATGTGATCCGATTAAACTAAGTAAAAGAATATGTAAAAGGAGGAACCGGAGTAATTATAGACTTGATGTACATTTTTTTTTGTTGAAGAAAGGTAAACATTAAATTCTATATAAAGAAAAATATATAGGAGAGATCATCAAATACATGCTCACAAAACAGAAAAACAACGTACAGAATAATATGACTAGTGTTACAACCCGCTCACCGGCTCAGAACGCCGAAAAACTAAACAGTAAATCCAATTGAACGGAAAAAGAAAAGAAAGTAGAAATTTACAAAATTAATTTTAGATTTTTGGAAATTGACAGTCGATGTTAGTGATTGTCACTATGTCTTTAAAGCAAATTTGTTTCCCATAAAGGTGCCGACGAGCTCCTCAAATGAAGGATTCTCAGGATACGACGACTTTCATCGAGTAAAAGTCGCATTGTAATTAACCCGACAAACTAACCAAAAAAATTTGGTTGAATTTCTCAGAATCATGAATGTAGAATGTGTAATATGATATGTTTGAATGCACTGATTTTTCATTTATTGAAATGAAGGAAGGACTGCCCTTTTATTAGTTGAGTTGGTGACTATTTGGGGAGCCAATGTGGCCGTTCAAAACTACTGAACAATCACGGATCATAGCTGTTGGTGAAGAGGTGTCTATTGAACAACTATGTCTTTTTGTTATTTTTCCCTTATAGAAGACCTCCCTTCAAGCCAACTTAATTCGTTTAGGCCCAAGTCCAATTCAAAAATAAAATAGCAAAATAATCTAGGCCAAGCCCAAATTGAATTAAATAAACCTTTAGTAAAAAGAATATATAAATTATTGGGCCAAGCTCATTTGAATCTTATTGACTCAACCCAATCCCGTAATATAGTGTGCGCTCGTCCACTTGCAAAAGTATGACCCAAAGAGCCAAACCTTTAAGCAAATTTTACTTTAATAAACCAATTCTTTTACCATTCCCACCAATAGGGGATAAAAGTTTATTTTCTAATTCTTCAAGGTTTTTGTGCTACCTTTGGTAATAATTTATCACTCACCATTAAATGTCTTTGGCAAACTTAATATCCGATTTCAATCTACTCACGGAGATGGACACAATGCTATGCGGAATTGACCCGATTGAAGAACGGGACCTACATTAGTTGGGCTCAAAGATTGCAATATTTCAATATTTTTCAACAGTCCCCCGTGTGAATGAAATTGTCATAATGTTTAATGCTATATAAATGCACATGTTTTGAGAGTTCAGTAGGAACTATCCCGTATAGGGTAAGGTTGCTTTTGGTTTTGAACATTCCTTTGTGAACGACAATCGGATTTACTAACTGACAGTGAATGTGATTTCTTAAACTGGTCAACCGTTAATGTAAACTAAGTCAACAACCTTCACATAGAATTTTTCCAAACATAATTTGGTTCTTACGGTTTGGACATTATGGCCTTGGGACACCCATGGTTTTCATGAATGTTTGTAGAGAATTCAATCTTGAAAATTCTCATTGAAGTAGCCCCTTCACATTCATATAGGTAACTCTTATTACGAGTATCCAGCTAAACTTTATTTAGATTTCTAAATATGAGAGTCATTAAAAACATAGTTTAACCTTAGATGCTGAAGGTACCACTGTAGTATCATAGGATTTGGGCAAGAAACATGGTCTCCATAGTGATTCTCACAAGTTACATTCAACTCGGTTGTCGCTTTGAACCTAGATCTTGGGATCTCTAGTTAATTAGGTTGAGTTATCGTTATAGTAACTTTTAAGATATGGGCCTAAGCCCCATTCCCCTCGATGAACTAGCAATTAAGTCCCTTCTTTGGTTCGTGAATTTGTGATGTTATTCTTTGGCGTTATATAGTTAATAGTAATAACTTTATTAGAGATTAGTTGTCTAACGACGTTATGTATCCGACGAATATGTCGAGACTTTCCGTTATACATATTACTCTGCACTCTGCCAATTGTTGATTGGTTGTCACAATGTATGTAAATTACTAGCACAGGTTTAGGCCAGTTTGGAATGTATTTCAAAAAATGACGGAGTCACTCAGCTTCTTCACTAGACTTATCCAATGCGATAAACTCGAACTCTATTGTTGGCTGTGCGATGCAAGTTTGTTTGGTTGATTTCCAAGACACAGTTGCATCGCCTAGTGCGAATACATATTACTTGTGGATTTCGAGTCATTGATATCAGATATTTAGTTTGCATCACTATACCCTTTTCGTACCGCTAGATATCGTGAAAAATGCAGTCCATAATCAGAGGTGTACCTCAAATACATCAGTACTCTGATTAGTGTCGTCTAATGATCCTTCCTTGGATTACTTGATTGAGCAGGCTATATCTAGCCTTGTAGAGTTCATTAGGTACATTAGACAGCCTATAATTCAATAGTATTCTAGTTGATAGACACTTTCTCCAGTATACTTGTATAGACGCAATGTTAAGTCAATTGTTGTTTTGGATATACTATCGTCATACTTATTGAACCTCTCAAGTATTTTCTCGATGTAATACTTTTGAGACAAGACGATACCATTAAATGTCCTAGAAATCTTGATTCCTAGTATAACATCTGCTCTACCCAAGTCCTTCATTTCAAACTTCATGTTCAACATGTTGTTGGTAGCTTTAGTTATCTCATTATTGCTACCAATAATTAACATATCATCTATACACAAGCAAACAATGAAATATCTTTTTTTTTTTGTATTCTTAATATGCACACATTTGTCACATTCATTGATTTTGAAACCATTGAAAATCATGACATTGTTAAATTTCTCATGCTATTATTTATGTGTTTGCTTTAAACCACACAGAAATTTGACAAACTTGCACACTTTTTTTTTTTTTTTGGAACCTTAAAATCTTCCGATTTTTCCATATAGATTTTTTCATTTATGTCACATTTAGGAAAGCTATTTTGACATCAATTTGATATATGTCGAGATTGTTTAAAGCTGCGCAGGCGATTAACATTTGAATGGATGTAATCCTAGTAACAGACGAGAATGTATCAAAGTAATCCAACATTTCCTTTTGTCCGTATCCTTTGACTATAAGTCTCGCTTTATACTTGTCTATTGATCTATCTACTTTCATTTTTCTTTTAAAAATTCACTTGTATCCTAAATGTTTACATCTTGGTGGGAGATCAATAAGTTCTCAAGTGTGATTTGTAGTATGGATTCAATCTCACTATTGACGACTTCTTTTCATAACAAAGTCTCGGGAGATGACATAATTTCTTTAAAACTTTGAGGTTCATTTTCCAACATGTATGCTAAAAATTTTGGGCCAAAGGATTTTGATATTCTAGGCATTTTACTACATCTAAGCTCATCATCATCCTTGTCTTCATGAATTGATTCATTGTCAATCTCTATATTTTTAGTTCCTTGAAGTGAACATAATGTTGGAAAAATAATTTGGGAAAACATAATTTTAGCTAAGTTTGAGCTAAAATAAACGTGAATTCCATATATTTTTATGTGTGGATCTAAGTGACGATGTGTTTACATACACATGAAATTTAAGATTGTATATTTGGTTGGGCAAAATCAATTATATGTGAATTAGAAATTGAATTTAATGTAGGCTCCAAAGATTGATAATTTTGGATGAAAAGTGAAAATGATGTTAGTCCCACATAGAAAAAATGTGGAACGTTCAAGTAGCTTGTATAGCTTCATATTGGTTGAGAGTTTGGGTCTCAAGGGGTACCCCACTTTTGTGAATGGGGAAGGACTTAGGTAGTATGAGCTTTGGCCCAAACTACCACACGCGCGCGCACTGCTGCCGTCTGTTCGACCAGCCAGCCGGGTCGGATTCGGGTACGGGTCATTTAGATAATATTCTTTTTATTGAAAATTTAATTAATTAATTAATTAATTAAATTATTTTTTTAAAATTTATTTATTGGATCTAGTTAACCCATTTGGACCAACCGGACCGTGTCTGACCCCGTGACGCAATCGGATTTGACCGTTAGTTCTGAGCGTTTCAAGGCTCAACAACCAAATCGTTTCAAGGCCCAACGGCTATGACCTTTCGGCTGAATCGGCTTATCTGTTCGGACCAAACTGGTGCAACTCTTGGGCTGAGTTGCACCTTTCCATTGCATATAAATTAGAGACTTCCCACACCATTTAAGCATCCAATAAAAATTTCGTGTCCAGTACTCTTGCATCATATCATACTGCTGCATAATACCCTTCAATCGAGAGAAGTGCAGTACACATTCAGGTTCGACAGATTGGCAGTTTGCAGTGCTGCTGCTACTACTACTGTTGATCGTTGCATCCTGGGAGACAGACACCAATTCATCTCGTAGCACTATAGCGAGGGCGTATTTTGGCTTAAGGAGATTGTATCCAACACAAAGCTCGACCAGTAAGTATTCTTATTCTACCGACTTGTCCACCAAGTGCTTGGTCATTGGAATTCATTCCGAAAACAAGTAAGTTTCTATCATATTACTAGTTTTTCTGTTTTTCTTATGCATAACAGATTATTAATAGCCTAGATAAAAATTTTAGGACAAAATATATTTTCGAGACTATTAAAAAACCTGTTATTAACAGAATTTTTAGAAACAGTTTACAATAAAAACCTGTTTTTTATAAACAGTTTACTATTAAAAAACTTAATTGACTAGAGATCATAAGATCTAGATTCAAAGGGACAACCAAGTTATGTGTGCACTCACCAGAGTTACCAAGGAGAATCCCTCCTATCATATTCATATGATGAAAATGCATAGTGATGTTGCATCGTGAGCAAAGTTGAGTTTTTGCTTTTAATGATTCTTATATCTTGACAAATCAAGTAGAGTATAGCAGGATGCTCTTAATAGGAATTACCTATATGAGTGTGAATTGGGGCCAGTTTTTATGAGAATTGACAAAGCTAAATTCTCTAGAGCACTCATAAACGATCAGGTATTGTTCAGGACCAAAATGAACACAACCGTGAGAACCAGTTTGTGTCAGAGATATTCTGTGTGACTTCTATTGTCTTGGTTTACATCAACGGCTGAATAGTTCAAGGCATCGCGTCCACTGATCAGCTAGTAAACCCGATAGTCTTTCACAAGGGAAGGTTCAAGGCCAACAGCTACCTATCATTTGCAGAATCTCTCTTTAATTGTACTCTCTCAGCATTTGCATCTTATTGCATTTCATATCCTTCAATTTCATTCATGTGGGGGACTGTTGGAAAAATAGTTTGGGAAAACATAATTTTAGCTAAGTTTGAGCTAAAATAAACGTGAATTCCATATATTTTTATGTGTGGATTTAAGTGGCAATGTGTTTACATATACATGGAGGTTAGGATTGTATATTTGGTTGGGCAAAACTTTTTATATATGAATTAGAAACTGAACTTAATGTAGACTCCAAAGATTGGTAATTTTGGGTGAAAAGTGAAAATGATGTTAGTCCCACATAGGAAAAATGTAGAACGTTCAAGTGGCTTATATAACTTAACATTGGTTAAGAATTTGGGTCCCAAGGGGCAGCCCACTTTTGTGGATGGGGAAGGACTTAGGTAGCATGGGTTTTGGCCCAAACTACCACACACGTGTGCGCGCGCTGCCGCCGTCCGTCTGACTGGCCGGCTGTGCTGAGCCGAGCCAGGTTCGGGTCATTTAGATAATATTCTTTTTGTTAGAAATTTATTTAATTAATTAATTAATTAAATTAATTTTTTTTAGAATTTTTTTTATTGGATCCGGTTAACACGTTTGGACTAACTGGACTGTGTCTGACCCACGTGATGCAATCTGATTTGACTGTTAGTTCTGATCATTTCAAAGCTCAACGGCCAAACCGTTTCAAGGCCCAACGGCTATAACCTTTCGGCCGAACCATTGCACCCAACTGAACCAGCTTACCTGTTCAGACCAAACTGGTGCAACTCTTGGGCTGAGTTGCACCTTTCCATTGCCTATAAATTAGAGACTTCCCACACCATTTAAGCATCCAATAAAAATTTTGTGTCCAGTACTCTTGCATCATATCATACTGCTGCATAGTACCATTCAACCGAGAGAAGTATAGTACACATTCAGGTTCGACAGACTAGTAGTTTGCAGTGTTACTACTACTACTATTAATCGTTGCATCCTGCGAGATAGACGCCAATTCATCTCATAGCACCGTAGCGAATGACGTATTTTGTCTTAAGGAGATTGTGTCCATCACAAACCTCGATCAGTAATTATTCGTGTTCTACCGACTCGTCCACCAAGTACTTGGTCACTGGAATTCGTTCATAAAACAAGTACATTTCTGTCATATTATTAGTTTTTCTGTTTTTCTTATACATAACAGATTATTAATAGTCTAGATAACACATAAGACGTGTATTCCTATAAGGAAACACATGTTTAAAGAATGTTGCATTCATAGATTCCATAATAGTATTGACATGAATCTCAAAAATTTCTAAACTTATTAACAAGGAGTTGATATGCACTGCTATTGTTAGCATAACCGATGAAAACACAATAAACAATTTTTTGTCCTATCTTAATTTTCTTAGGAGTAAGAACCGCCGCCTTAGCTAAACACCCCCCACACTCTTAAGAATTTGTAGAAAGGCTTGCGATATTTTCACAATTCATAATGTATCCCGTTAGATTTCTTGTGGGGGGATCTTGTTCAAGATATAATTCGCAGAGAAAATAACTTCCCTCATAAATTCTATGGTACTCCTAAACTTATCAACAAGGCATTCATCAGTTCTTTTAAAGTTTTATTCTTCGCTCAACAACTCTATTTTGTGGTGAATATGGAGTAGTAGTTTGGTGAATGATCCCATATTGAACACAAAATTCACCAACGGTGCTTCATATTTGCCACCTCTATCACTTTTTACTATTTTGATCTTTGTGTCAAGTTGATTCTTTACTTCACTCTTATAGTGGATAAACTTTTCTAAGGTTTCGTCCTTGCTCTTAAGAAAATACACATAACAATAACATGCATATTCATCAATAAAAGTAATAAAATATTTTTTATCACCTCTAGTTTGAACAAATTTCAATTCGCACAAATACGTATGGATTAATGCTAGAGGTTAAGTACTTCTTTCTACTTTTTGGAAAGCATTCCTTGTCATTTTTGCTTCCACACATATTTCACTTTTATGTTGTGAGGATCTGCGGTTTGAGATTTTATTATTTATGTTTTTAATTTATTTAAGATTTCATCAGTTCAGTTTAATTGTGTAATTGTGGCCCATTTGTGAGAATTTTAAGTTTTGGATCTGATGTGGATTCGTCAAAACTAGAAGGGAGTTAGTGCAATTACCCTTTTAATGAGTATTTAAGAATGAACAAAACCCTAATTTCAATTTCTATAAAAGTTAAACAACTTGTTAATAAATCTCAAAACCCTAATTTCGATTGAGGAAGGCTAACAGGCTAATAGACGAAAAAATCTCGCATCAACTATAGAATTTTTTCTAGTGTTGAGAGCTTCGAGTATAGCCCAAGATTAGCTGTATACGCGGAGAGTTTGAGATATTTCTCAACTTGACAGCGTTTTCATTATTCTTATTGATTAATGTAGAATTTTATGTCGATTTTTATTGAGATGTTGCTTAGATGTTATTTATATCATGAGTATACATGTTGTTTTTTAGTGTGACTAAGTCATGCATATTCTGTGTAGATTTTGAGGTATTTTGGATAGTTAGGTTATAGAAACGAAAGCCAAATCGAGATCTATTCATCAGAACATAATCTGAAAAATTACCTAGCCCGTTCGAGATTTGTTCATTA
Organism: Arbutus unedo; assembly: GCA_014822125.1. NCBI lineage: Eukaryota > Viridiplantae > Streptophyta > Magnoliopsida > Ericales > Ericaceae > Arbutus > Arbutus unedo. The sequence goes on from JABCMJ010001768.1 coordinate 13,592, forward strand.
GAACAAATCAAGATTTGTTCATCAAAACATATTCGTCCAGCCATTTCATGACTGTATGGATTCTCTGAATGGCCTGGGAAAGAAGAGACAGATCGTTAAAACTAGGACACAGAAAAACAAAGAGTAATTGAAATAGAAAGAAAGAGGACTTACCGCGAGATTATGAGCAAACATTGCATCGAGGATGTCAATGTCAACCATGATCTCGAGCCCCTCTATGTCATTTGGGAGAAGAGCCGCATTAGCAATGGCTCGAGCTGTTCTGGGTGTCTAGATGGTATAAACAATAATCGCTAGGTTGTCCCATCAACGATCTATTGGGGGGTCTCATGCAACGGCCTCTTTATGTTTATGGGTCCTAATTTGAGTGTCCCCCTTGGTAGTCTTTTTGGAGGAGGTTAGTCATCAAGGTTCACCACAGGGGTTGAGCATGGTGAAGGAATGGTAGGACGAGCACAAGTGTTGTGGGAAGAGCAAGCTTTGTCTTATGGGAGTTCCTTTTGGTCCCAAGATGAAGTTTCCCTCTCATTGATGGAATCTCTGGATTTTGCCCATGATAGCTCAATCAATGTTGGCATTGTCCTCTGAATTTCATAATTTGTGATGCGGAGAAGTTGTCAATGAATTTTCTAGTCAGGAGAATTGAGATGGAGTGTATGAATAAGAAGAAGATGGTGAAGAAGGCTCGGCAATGGTTTTGGCAATAGTAACTCTGCTCAGCTCTCTAAAAAAGGGTAATGGAGTGGCTTTAAGGACCTAATTGTTAGCTTGTTCGATGACGATGGTGGTGGTAAAGGCGCGATTCTTAATGTAAACTCTGTATGTCATGCTATAGAAGAGAAGAACTTCTAGGCAGCAGGTTTTGTTCTGCGTGGGGGACCCTTATACTTCAAAACTTTCGTTAAATTTGCTTCATTTGTTATGGATCAGACACGAGCTTTGTTGCAATTGAAAGCTGCAAGGACAAAAAAAATAGAGTTAGCAAGTGTTCGAGCTTAGCCGAGAAGGCAAAATTAAAACATTACAAATATAATAAGGAGCTGCTAAGGTTTTCCAATTTTCACCAGAATTCTTAATCGCTAGTTCTCGGGCTCCCAAGGCACGAATTCTCAATTGCCTGTGATGATCAAGAAGTCATCATTATTATCTCGGGTGGAGTCCGTGAGGTGGGTTACAAATTTTTCTCTGGTTGGACAGTTTTTTAGATAGTACAAATCGGTGTGGGACTTGACCATGTCATAGTTGTAGCAAATGGTCAGTGCCAAGGATTCTTTTAAGCTCTACTATGTACATGACTATAAGGTAGGTGTTGATAGATATTTGCATTGGGTTAAGTTTGTGATAGATCAAAATCTTACAAAGAAGAGGGCGGAAAGGGAATCAAACCCCACCTTCAATAATCGCCATTAGTGGGATGTAAATGGTCTCATCAAAGACCCCTCACGAAGTGTTTTGGGTCATTAAGTTTAATTTTGACATCATCCAGGATGTTAAAATGGTGACGGAACTCAACCACTTTTCCAATAATGAATAGTAATTTTCAGACGACCCCCATTGGAGAACGAATGGCAGAAGTGAAAGAAATAGAATAAGAAAGGTGAAAGAAATAGGATAAGAAGTGAAAGAACGAGAGTTCGAGAAGAACTTACTAAGAAACGACGAGAATCATAGTTTTTGAGTCATTGGAACAGTAGAAATGACGGACACGAGAAGGACAGTGCAGGGGGAAAAGAGAATGAACAATGAGTAAGGGAGGAGAATATGGGCCAAGAGTGAGTTTTTGAAAATAAGAAGTTGATTTTTTGAAAAAGGATGAAAAGGCGTTTAATGAGTCTTTGTAATGACACATGGAGGGGAAGCGCGTATTTCTATGAAAGGCTGCCATAATGTCAATCGCATTTAATGCGATGGTACAGATTCCAAGTGATGGTTAGAAGGAAACGCATATGAGAAGGGAATATCAGCCTACGTGAGATTTGTAGGTTTGCCTACTTTGTCAGTTCGATAGGGAGCAGATAAAGTTTGGGGGCAAATGGAGGAGGTAAAATTTAAATACGAATTATTGAGTTTTTTCTTAAATAGTTCGGCTCTGAGACGCTCTCACGCACGAGCATGTTGCCGAGCTCATAAGAAGAGTAGTCATGATGAGAAAGACGGTTCACTTGTTTGAAGACCTGAGAAGGATGATTCAAAGGATTGTCGATCTGAGAAAAACGGTTAATAGTCTTGAGTTTTAGATATGATGAAACTCTGTTTATTTCGGATAAGGTTCTAGTTAGCTAAGGATGAGGAATCCTAAGTCGATTCAACTTTGAATGAGGAAGTTTGAGTTTGAAAGAAGCTCTAACGGTACGAGATAATTTCCTGTTGAGCCCAGGTTGATTTTGTCTCGTTAGTGGCCAATTAGAAGGCAATTCTACTTCGACTATAATGAGGAATTATAGTCCTAATAGAATTGGAGAGATTAATTAAGTCATAAAGTCTATAAATTGAGGTGTAGACCCATGGTGAAAAGTACACATAATTCTGAGTTAGAGCTATTCCATTCAAGAGATCTGGTGATCCTTGTTTTAACTTAATTATCGGAGTACCTTCCGGCCACAGTGGTGGAAGGTTCTTTAACAATTTCTTGTCTTGCAGGTCATAGGTTTCAAGATAAAAAGAAGAATAATTCCTGCTGATTATCAAGATATTTGTTTTACATTTGATTGAGAAAATCACCCACTATAAATCAATCCAATAACATTGTTATTTTTTTTTTTTTTGGCTTTTGGTACTATAGCAAATCACAAAATGACTTTGTCACAAATTGCTCTAAATTGACATCAAATCTATGTCACAATTTTAACCTTTAATTTCTTTCTTGGTCTCTCTAACATTATCATATGAAGCTCTTGTGGTCATTTTAGACATTACACCATTCCTCTGTTAACCCACTACGAGTTTATTCGCCAAGGATTCTTTCCAAATTTTGACCCACCAAAATAAATGAAACTTGGAAAGATATAAATAAATGAAACTTGGAAAGATTGGGTAGTGCGAAATGAGGGGCTTTAATCGTGGAATATGTGTGTGTGTGAGAGAGAAGTTGTGTTTAAGGGTGTTTTATCTTTTTCTTTTTCTTTTTTTCTTATTAGCGACTGGATACACGCAATATGTGTGCAAATTAATTGTCATCACATTCCTCTTATATACATATATATATATATATACACACAGTTAACTTCTTAAAAGGACTCCAGTATTTAAGGAATTTGTGGACTTCTTTCACTAGCCGTTGGATCTCATCCAACGGCAAAGGTAAAACCACTTAAAAACGTGGGTTGAAAGGTAGGTTCCGGGTTCCGGGTTGCAAAACAAATGGGTTATCAGTTAAAGTGGGTTTTTGGGAGATTTCATTCACATTGTTATTTCTCTTTCTCTCTCTCTCCCCGACTCCCGCCTCCCGCCTCCCCGGTCAGTACTCCTCGTTGTCGCCGACCCATCTCTCCGTCATCAGCGCACTGTACTCCCCTCAATTGCTAAGAACAGGTATGTCTCATTGCAGTTTTCAGATTTGGGCATTGAGTGAACAGAATAAAATCAGGGCTTTCAGATTCGTTTTTCTAATTTTTTTGGTTGGGTTGTTCCATATCAGCTAGATTTCCTCTTATTAGTTGCGTTGTTCAAATTTTTGTGGTTGGGCATACCTTAATAGGTGTTGTTTTGTTCGTATTTGGGGAAGTTCAATGGTTTGAGAAATACAGTACTGATAACATGGGTTTTTTACTACTGAGAACATGGGTTCGTTTGTATTTGGAGAATCCCAATCGTTTTTTCTTTCTTTGTCACTAGCTGTTGAGAAAGATATCACTGAGAACATGATTTTTTTTTATTACTGAGAAATTACACTATGATGGCATGAGTTTTCCTTTATTTTTTATTACTGAGAAGTGGAATTTCATTGTATGAATTATTACTGAGAATCATTTAGTTAACCAAACCATAAAGAACCCAACACTAGGACCATTTACATTTTCTCTTTTTGTACTAACTCCTAAAGTTTCTCTCACTCCTCTTTTTTGCTCTGACTCCTAAAGCTTTCTCTCTCTCTCTCTCTCTCTCTCTCTCTCTCTCTAATAGTCTAATACGAATACGTAGAGTGCGCGCTTTGTGAAGTATTTGCTAGCTTTTTTGTTACAGTTCTTAAAGTTGTATAGTTGGA